>JAIGNY010000077.1:237500-472500 GCA_020152595.1 Chiridota heheva | reverse complement strand
CAGTGTAAGATTTTGAGGCATTCCTTACTGCTATAATATTTTTTGTTTGTCCAATACTATTCATCACACAATTACATACTGTTGCTTACCTAATGAATTATATATATATATATATATATATATATATATATATAATAAAATATATATATATATATATATATATATATATATTATATATATATATATATATATATATATATATATATATATATGTATATATATATATATATATATATATATATATATATATATATATATATATATATATATATATATATATATAAATACATATATATATATATATATATATATATATATATATATATATATATATATATATATATATATATATATATATATATATTATATAAAAATAATTCTTCATATATATATATATATATATATATATATCTTAAAATTCCCATTATATAAATATATATTTATATGTATAAAAATGAAATATAAACTTTTCAGCGAATTTGTCAAAAATTCCCCATAATGATTGCTTGGAGGTACTATGGTGGGGTGCAGTGGTTAAGGAGCTTTGCTCATATGCGAAAGATACCCGGTTTGATTCCCGTCAGGAGTGCTGCATTGTATCCTTGAGCAAGACATTTTACTCTACTTGCTTCCAGTGCACTCAGCTGTAAAATGAGTACCAGCACTGCTGAGGAGTTAACCTGCAATGGACTGGCATCCTGTCCATGGGGAGTCATGTGCTCTCATCAGCTTGCCATGGAAACTGGGGATAACTACCAGCCCTATAATGGATTGGATGGATTTAACTTACCTTGTAATATAACCAATGGTTGAAAGTCACAAATTTGAAAATTTGTCACTAAATGCACAGGAAGTGAGATTCTGCAGTCACTGTTAGTCTCATACCAACTATTTCTTCCAAAATCTGTTAAAGCAACAGACTGGAATATCTGAGGGAAAAATACATTTTGAATAGTTTTTCATTAACATTGTCCATTTTGTTGCCACTTTGTCATAAGATTAACAAACTTTGACCTCCTAACTAATCCTTTGAACCTTTTCTTTGACCACAAACAGGGTACATCAGGCCTATGCAATTCAGATGTCTCATTCGAGGATCGAATCATCGGTATCTGCGAAAAACTTATGCAAATTACAAGTGGTCCACTATGCAGAAACATCGTGCCGCAGCGGGGCATGACGATGCTTCACTTAGCTGCGGCGTTGGGCTATGCAAATCTTGTAAAGACTCTCATGAAGTGGAGGCAAACTCAGAACAACGTCATCATCGATATCGAGATGGACCCCATGACGGTGGATAATCAGTCGTGCACACCAATGGTAAGTTACCTATCATGCATCCAGATGGTAAATAACCATTTTGAAAAAGTCATTGAAATTCAGTCATGCAGACCAATGGTTACCACTCAGGTTATCAGGATTGGATTTCATGGTAGGTATAATTAATCATTAACAACAATGGTAAATTACCATTTTCATAATTTTTATTCTCATAAAGTCATTAGATGCAATTGTAGTGACTAATTAGTCATTCACACCAATAGTTAGTTACCATTGTCAGGATATCAGATGCATACCTTATAATAGGACATAATCAGTAACTCACATCAATGATAAATTACCATTGTCAGAAAGTCATTATTGAACCCAATGACAGGTGATAATCAGTCAGGCACACCAATGGAAAGTCACCATTGTCAGATCATCTGGGATTAATCTTCTGGATAGGGCATTATGGTTAGACCTCATGCATGACAGGTGATGTTAATTTCACCATGCCAATGATGAGCTGTCACTGTCAGAAAATCATCATTAGTCCTCACGACAGTGGCTAATCGATCATTCTTACCAGCAGTAAATTACCATTGTCAGGGGTAGACCTCATGACAGTGGGTATTGATTCCACCATGCCAATGATAAGCTGCCACTGTCAGAAAATCATCATTAGTCCTCACGATAGTGGCTAATCGATCATTCTTACCAGCAAAAAATTACCATTGTCATTGGTAGACCTCACGACAGTGGGTATTGATTCACCCATGCCAATGATAAGCTACCACTGTCAGAAAATCATTGTTAGTCCTCAGGATAGGGGCTAGTCACACAAATGGTACCAATTTTATTAAGGTTGGTTGGTTACCATGTTGATCAAGCTGGAATATCAGTGGTAAGTTACCGTAAACATAAAATTTAAAATTGACTCCTTGATTGAAGATAATCAGATGTTGCTTCATTTTTCATTTGAAAATGGTTCTTAATTTGTTCTCATGTTTTTTTCTTCCGCTTGCAGATGTGGACATGTGCCCTGGGTCATCGTGATGCCGCCCTTCGACTCTACCAGTGGAACCCAAACTGCCTCTTTATTTGTAATAGGTCGGGTCGCACCCCAATCGAAATGGCTCGCTTAAGGGGTCATGTATCTCTTGCCAACTGCCTGCTCCGTTTGCAGTGCCAGAATCAACGAATAAGTTCCCAGATGTCTCATTCAGAGCCAAGCAAGCCCATAGAGATACCATCAACGTCTAGCCAGCGGTTACCATCTTTCATGATCTCGTCGCCCGCGAGCCAGACCCCCGATTCATCCTTTGCCTCCGACTTCTCCCCCGTGACAGGTGATGCATTTTCATCATCGTCGGGGGTGTTATCCCAGTTGTCAGTCAGTCCAGTATCTCAGAGTTGCAACACCACTAAATCTCCCAGCAGTACATCGTTGAACAGTCCCTTGGTGAATAGTCCCTCGGTGAGTAGTCCCTCTGTGAATAGTCCCTCATTCAGCAGCCCCCAGCTCTCCCCTCTGCCCAGAAGTGACACATCTGATAGCTCCATTCCATCCTCTCTGTATGAAGATATTCAAGCTCTGTTAGAAATGGATCCAGAATTGGACTTAACCCCTAGAAATCAGGATGGCCCTGGTCCCAGTCTGTTCAAAATTCCCCCACGACCTCCTCCCCCTCCCCCTCTACCATTTTCATCCTTTGCGGCAGCCCTCATGAAGGATGCACTTAAATGTGGCCCAAAGCAGGGTAACCCCTTTAGCTTCCCCCCATCAGAGCCGACGACTTCGGAAAACAATCGGGACCTCAAAGACCAGTTGTTTGATTTGCCCCAGTTTAAACTGGACCGTGAACTTCTCAAGGAGATGGAGAAGATAGGAGGCGATGGTATTGCTGCCAGTTTGGAGAAGTTGAAGAACTGTGTAAACCAGTTGGAAGATGGATCGAGGGAAGGATTGACGCCGAGTAAGGTGAGAATAAATGCTAAGTTTAAGTAAATAGACCAATTCAAATCTTGAGTCGGCAATTTTCCAGAAAACTAATTTAAATAATGTCACATAGCGGGAATTTGTGTGTCCATAATAAACCAATCTTATTCAGGGTGAGTTTTACCAATCAATCAAAAACTCAGGCAATCTTAACCTTCTGCACAATTCACACAGGGTTTGAGGTCAAATTGTATAAAAAGTGGCTTTGAAACACCAATTATACATGCATATACATGAAGGTGATTTGCACATGCATTGCTGTTTACAACTTTACCTCTAGCAACTGCAGCGGACTGGTTGGGTAACAAAGGGAAACTTCTCCCAGCAGTTGATTGGTCAAAGTTCTAAAGTAATCATTTTTGCTCAAAATGTTTTGAAACGGTCTATTGATTTAAAAGGTGATAAATTTCTGGTTTTGGCACTACTGATTGGATGTATTAAGCGCTGCTCTAATAAGCACCCGTCCAACATTTTTGGACTGATAACATAATTTTTGATTTATTTGAATAAGTTTTGTTACAGTATGTACTTGTTTTGTGTCTGATGCTCACAATGTTTTAGTGGTGGTTTTGTAGGAATATAGTGAAGAACCAGTTCACACAATGCAATTTGAATGGACTGTCAGACTGTACGCAGCCCAGGAGCATGGAGCTTATTAGGAAGAAACTTCGGGCCTAAAAAATGGTGTAATTCTATTTTCGTAAGGGCCTTGAGTGCTTATTACGTCAAATACAGCATGTTTTTTTTTTTAATTCTCTACCACAATTCATTGAAGGAGTGTAACCAATTTGTGACCAAACGTGTTGTAGTCATTGCCACACCTCTTATCAAATTGTAGCAGGAATAGACTTCTTCATGATTCCAAGTAACTAAGATATTTCTATATATAACTATTCGGAGTTGTTGGTTTTGAAGTCTGAGAAAGATTTATAACTTCCGTTCCTCGCGAGAATGACTGTGTCATATTCAAATTTGTATTTATGTAGATTGGGAGTCAGATGTGATTAATCCAAGGATAAAATTTGGATTGTTATTTTGTTCATAAGAAAGTCTTGTTGTTCTCTGGTTCTCGCTTTGGTATGTGCACTATCTAGATAAAATTATGTGATTAAACATAATACCATTTCAGTTGTTATCGTTCTTTTCACTCGTACATAAGCAGCTCTTTTTTTTCTCTCTCTCTCTCTCTCTCTCTCTCTCGCTTTAGCAATATCTGACTCTAGCGGAGCAGATACTTGAAGCTCTTCCTGCCCACATCAAGGAAGATGGCAGTTGTCCATCATCGTTCATCTCAGGTGACTTCTTGCTGCAAGGGATGTCGGACATCTTGCCTCCTCTGTCGGTGATGATTGATGAGGAGATGGAGGAAGCGTCTGATGACTTTGAAGGATACAGGTTAGTATTTAACACATTTTTGGTTCCGATGTGATCAGCATCAGGAACCTATGCGGTCATGATGGAGTGTGTGTGTATGTATGTGTGTGATGCCCAGTTCAAAACACAATATCTCAAGAACCATACACCAGATTCATATCATATGTGGTACACAGATAGCCTTTGGTCCGTAGATGTGCCATATTGTTTTTGCTTTTGATGTCATTCATATTAATGAGTGGCGAACTTAATGTTGAAATCTTCAATTGTTCATATCTTAATCATTTTTGTTGAAAAGAGCTAGTAAACACAGTATCTCAAGAAAAATACATGGGATTCAGTTCAAATATGGTATACAGATAACCCATGGTCCGCTGATGTGCCCTATTATTTTTGGTGGCGATGCCATGCATATTAATGAGTAGGCGGGTTTAATGTTAAAATAATGATATTTTAACAATCGCATGACTGATTTGTTTCAAATTTAGTATAATTATGTTATTAGGTAGTGTGTACATTTCATGGTACAAAAATCTTGAATTTCATTAATATGCATAGTGGGTTGGGCTTAACATGATTATGTTGAAGAGAGCTTTGTAAACACTCTATCTCAAAAGTGATACATGGGATTCAGGTCATATATGTGGTACACAGATTTCCATGGAATGCAGATGTGCCCTATTGTTTTTGATGGGAATGTCATACATATTAATGAGTGACAAACAAAATTAAAATCTTAAAATGCTTATATTTTAACAACCGCATATCTGTTTTGTTTGATATCCTCTTCAATTCAACAAACGCATCCCCCAACCTTTCAGGATCCGGATGCATTCCCACTTCTCTAAACTAACATCAACATTTTATTGATTGCCAGACACACCATCCCACTTACACTTAGCAGGACTATTCCCCCCTCCCTCCCTCCCAAGGTATACCTTGGTCTTTCCTTCCTTCATGAAAGCTCTCCACAACCAAGCCTCCTTCCACTCCAAATACTGCCAACTCAGTAGACATTTCCATGACTACTCCTTCCTCTTCACCAACGGCTCCACATGGGAAGGCTCTGCAGTCGCAGCCACCGCCACCTGTTCTGGCCACACCCTCTCCTGAAGGTTACCCGATTGCACCTCTTTCTACTCTGTCGAGGTGAAGGCTATCCTCCTAGCCTTAAACTTCATAAAACTCTCTTTCCGCCCCATTTCGTCTTTTTCTCTGACTCTAAATCCGTCCTCACTGGTATCCTCAACATGCTCTGGCCCAATCCTCTTATTCCACAAATCCTCAACAAGCTCTACACTCTTTCCTCCCTAGGAAAGAAAATTATCTTATTCTGGATTCCCAGCCACGTCGACATTCCTGGCAACGAGAGAACCGACAGAGCCGCCAACAAAGCTCTGTCAACCATGTCTCTCCTTTTCCTATTCCACACTCAGACCTCCGTCTCTCTATCTCCATCTACATCAAGAAAACCTGGCAAAAGTCCTGGAATCACGAAACCAGTAAGAAACTTCACACCATCAAACCCAAAGTCAGGACCAACACCCCTCTGCACAGTCGCAACCATAGGGAAGACATCTTTGTCACCCGCATCCGCCTCGGCCACTCATCTTTTACTCACTCCCATCTCTTATCCGGCCCCCCTACCCCTCTCTGCCCCACTTGCAATACCGATCTCCATCAAGCATACTTTCTTAACCTGTCCCCTATACCAGAACTCCAGATCTCTTTTTTCCTCACTCTTCTCAATCTCGGACGTATTCGAAAATAATTCTTCCTCAAACATCATCAACTTCCTCTGCAACAACAACCTCTTCCACCACATATAATCTCCCCCTCTCTTTCCACACCTAACCTTACACACCCCTTTCATTTCACCTCAATTTTCCTCCCCCATTCAGCCTTTCTCCTTTATCTCCCTTACAAACCTTTCATCTCCTCACTATCCTAACTCTTACATTATTATTTCTTAACACCCTTTTGGCACATTTGACTCTGACTGTCGCGAAGCTGTTAAACATCAACAAACCAAACCAAATATCCTTCACTATTTATTTATCTAAATCATTTTGTTTGATGCAACGCTGCCTTCTGACATTAAATATGTTTTGAAGAACTCCTTGAATTTGGTCTTTACTGACACAATGAAAAGATACATCTATTGTTTGACTTTTGATCTGATTGATAGGTCTGCCACGGACATCAATTCTCCGACAAGTACATACAGTACAACAGATGACTCCTGTATGCCGAGCCCGCAAAACATGAGCTTTGATGAGGAGGGGTCTACCGCAGACTGGAGTGAATTCTTGCAAGGAAAGAACATGGATGGTCGAATGCTTTGCGGGTTCTCATTGCTAACATTATCAGGTAATAAAGATACTTCTGATGTTATGATATGATCTATGGAATTTATGTTGTGCATTTTCTACTTAAAAGAACTATTCAGATGCGCTCTATAACTAACAGACTAGTTCTCCAGCTGCCTATGGGCGCACATAAACTGAGTACTTGAAAGGGAAAGTGAATAAACACTGCGTTTTTACGCTTCTCTTCTTGAATAGTGTTCAGAGAACCAAGCAGGCGTGACTCTCCTGCCTTCGGGACCCAACAGCATAATGTCCCCTCCGAAGGATGGTGTGTGCCATTTAACCATTGTCACTTTTCTCAACAGCTGCATGAGGAATATGAGCTACAGACGAAATGCTTTCGTTTGATGTTTGGCGTATCTGTCTGCATAGCTGTGAAAAAATTGAGTTAGACCTGACCGAGACTTGAAACCAGGACTTCTAGCATCTCAGACGTGTGCTCTGCCAACTGAGCTACCTGTTCTTTTGTTATGTCATGTGAATACAAGTGATGTTTTTATTTTCATCCCAGGTAGTGGGCAGCTGACTTACTATGCAATGTCTGTAATTGTTCTATTATTAAGGTGACAACAAGAAACTAATTACAGATGCTGGTCTAGTGGAAGTATTGAAAAATATGACTTACAAGATGCTCTTGATTTTGCTGGCAAATGAGAAAGCAGAAAAATATTGATTTGGGTAGTTAGATATTTTTCTGCTTGAAAGAAGCACAAGGTTGAACATCTGTTTGTGCTCAGACCAAGTACCACACAAATCACCATTCATCAATACCCTCTGTAGGCACATGGCTGTAACTGTTAAAGTGCTGTAAAACCCAAACAAACACGGGTGAAATTAAGTGAAACACCTTATTGGAAAGACCATATTTTCTGAGGAATTTCACAGGGTAGTTATTAATGTTAATGAAATTCATCAACATTTTAAACAAATAAACATATGCTATCAATACTGTAGGTAAATCAGCTACATGCAATGATTAGCAAGAAATTGTAATTAAAACATTGTATGTATAACAGAGCTCGCAGAATCTGTACTGTGGAACATGTGTAGAAACACTTCAATGGTATTATAAGCGCTGATACAAAAACAAATACAACTTCTAACTTCCAAGTTTGGCATCAGCTTAATTTAAGGCCTTTTTTAATGTGTTTTGTTAGATTTAAACATATTTCAAGGAATGTTACACTTAGTCTATCAATTGATCAAAATATTTCTAAAGCAAAAAAATGATTTGGCCAGTGTGTTGACTACTTTTATGACTTGAAAATGTGAACTAATATTTTATATTTATGCCCATTATTAGGTCCATTGAGATGGGAAATTACACCTGACCTTACACACCCCCTTTCTTTTCCCCTAAATGTTTCTCCCACATTCAGCCTATCCCCTTTATCTTACTTACAAACCTTCCATCTCCTCACTATCTTTACTCTTACACCATTATTTATTAACACCCTCTTGTTACATTTGACTCTGACTGTCGCGGTGCCGTTAAACATCAACAAACCAAACCAACCAGGGTGCAAATGCCTAATAGGGGGGCCAATTTGGTTAAGAAGCAAGAATTAGTGTTATCTGCAATAATTTGCCATAGTTTAAAGATTTAATTTTATCATTGTTTTAAAACCAGCCATAATTGTAAGAAATACAACGATTTTTTTCATTCTAAAGCAATTTAAGTTGAATTGAATTGAATTCATTCACGTGACAAGTTTTGATTTCATTGATTCTTCTCAGATGAAGAGCAGCGACAGTTATACAAAGCAGCATTGGTCATCCAGAATGCATTCAGGCAGTACAAGGTGAGACCATTATAGTCAGACCTGAGTCAACTTGGACATTTTCAAGATTATTTTTGTGGCAATAATTTAGTTTTGTTTATTGCCTTTGTGGTTCGGAATATCATAAACATTACTAAATCCCAACCTGAGTACTCAATATTTGTGTTTTCCCATTGACTTTTTGGAGTTTGTCCACTTGTGTGCGATAAGGATTTTTTTTTTAAAGCAGATTGTGTGATGCGACTTCTGTTGGTTCAAATTTACATAAATAAGTTACAGATATGAAATATATCCATGAAATTAGCAGAAACTAACACTCACTTTACGCTGAGAGCTCCTTTAAGGGTGTTATGCACCACAGCTTGGCATGCAATTATGCTTGAATCCAGGCATGAAGGAAATACGTGGCAATGTTTTGATGTCTTGGCTTTTCCCACTAGTTAGTGTAGAATGTAGGCTTTTGGAAGATATCAATTTTTTTCTTCAGAAATGCCCTTTTGTTCAAGCCGTAGAACAAATTTGCTAAATTAGTGGGCGAGATTTTCTGTCATGGTACAAGTATTGATTTATTGGGAGTAAAGTGCCCTTGAATAAAATTTCAGTTAATTATTTTGTATCTATTGTTAAGTTCAATCAATTGTCTGGAAAGTCATAGGATAATGCCTCATCTACGAATTCAAAGCAAGTCAAAATGTTTCTTTTGTTTTGTTTCATTCAATTTTTGTCCAAAATTTTCCTGTTTGACCTTGTTTGGTGTACAATGGCCTTCAGGTGTACTTAAGTTTTCCTCATTGATATTTAATGGAAATCATCTTGAATAATAATACACAGCATGTTTATTATTATTATTATTATTATTATTTGTATTATTGTTGTTGTTGTTTTAATTATAATTATTATTATTATTTGTAATATTATTATTTTTATTATTATTTTTATTATTATTATTGTCATTATTATCATTATTAATATTATTATTATTCTTTTTTAATTATTATTATTATTAATAATATAATCATCATCATCATCATCATCATCATCATCATCCATCATCATTATCATAACTTATTATTATTATTATTATTATTATTATTATTATTATTATTATTATTATTATTATTATTATTATTATCGTTATTGTTATTATTATTGTTATCATTATTGTTATTATTATTGTTATCATTATTGTTATTGTTATTATTATTAATATCATTATTGTCCTCAGGGTCGTCAGCAACAGAAGCAGCAGGAATTAGAGGCTGCTGTTATTATCCAATCTTACTACAGGAGATACAAGCAGGTAAAGGTGGGGGCTGTATACAAATTCATCAAATTTCAATCAAAATTGACAAAGAGCATAAAAAAGCATAAAAAAGGAAACAAAATCATACAATTCTGTGGAAAAATTGACATCATGGACGCAGAGTAGCCAAATCCTTGTCAAAAACTGTGGTACATATGTATATGAATTTTACTTCACTTCATGATTGGATCATGTTTGGGCTTCATTGCTATGTAGGCACTTGCCTTGCATATTCTTGACATCGTAGAGCATCATGTTACTTGCATATTTTCTCATATGCATGCGGTAAAAATTATGATATTACAGACCAAAAAGTTGCCACATCCCTGTCAAGAACTGTCATATTGTCAGTAGGGCATGCCCTGAAAGAGTTGTACTATACATTGTTCATAAATGGGCTTAGGGCTTCCGGTAAACCTTTAAAAACCTTTAAAACCTTTAAAAACCTTTATTGACAAATTGAACCTTTATTCCTTTCAAAATAACCTTTAAAAACCTTTATTTTCAAAGTTAAGTAAGGTAAATGATTCGAGTGCCAAGGTTTTAGCTTCATTGGTAAGTATACACATCCATTTGATAGCATATCTGTTCTCAACACACATTTAAAAAGTAGCAGGACCAAAATAAAATTTCCAACTTCACGTAAGTAATGGACTTTTGGCACCACCAACTGCCTTTTGCCCCAGAATATGCTCATTGTATAAAAATGTATTCCATGAGTTAACCTTTATAAACCTTTTTATTTAGATCCAAAAGCTTTAAAAATCTTTATTTCAACTTTTCCAACCTTTAAAAAAACCTTTATTTAAAAAAAGAGTCACTGGGAGGCCCGTGGGCTACAATAGCATCTGTACAAGCTTATACATTGCATGCATTACACATTTAGTAATAAGATAACTATCATACATTCATTGTTTAATGTATAATAATCCAGAGGTCCATGTTCTCTATTGAAACTTAAGGCCATCCTTCTCACTGGTAATATCATAGATTCTTTCTACGGTGCCATTTTCTCTGATTCTAAGTCTGTCTTCCTGGAAGGCCAAAAGTACATTATTTAACAAACTTATCAGTAAGAAACAAATATTTGCTGCTGGGTGCTTAGTCACATAGGTATCCCTAGAAAGGTTTGAGTGCACAAAGCTGCTGAATATGCAATGGACCTCAACCCTTCCCTTTTTTTTTCTGAGACTTTACCAATTGGTACACATGGCCATTTTGTCCCATTTTGGTGCTGTGAAGGCTGATTAATTACCAACCTACAAAAGTATTTAAAGGGAAAAAAAAAAAAAAACACCATGTAGGACAACCATTGTTACCACAGCCTGCCATTTGATGACCACTCTGGCCTCACCATCGTTCTCTAGAGTTTACGCTCAGTAGAGCTATAAATTGCTGTCCTCAAACCACAATTTTATTATGGAATTGGATGAGAGAGTGGAGAGGAAGGGGGAGAGGGGGTTAAATCACTCTTGCAAAACCTTTTTTCAGAGAGCTCTCTTTCAATTTTCAAATGGCAATCATTGACTTTACTGTGTATTGTCATGGTACTGTTTCTTAAAGCAATATTTCCATGGTTTTTAAAACCAAATTTAACTTGATAGTGGAATTAAAATAAACAAATTGGTGAAGAAAACAAAATAATGTTATCTTTTTCCTGCAAGTAGTTTTTTAGATTTAAAGCACTGAGAAAGTTGTGTACAACAGCTGGTTTAAGTTGAGAGTGACAACATATTAAGACATTCCCTGAGAGTGACATCACATTAACACATTCACTGTGAGTGACATCACATTTACACATTCCCTGAGAGTGACATCACATTAACACATTTCCTGTGAGTGACATCACATTAACACATTCACTGAGAGTGACATCACATTAACACATTCACTGAGAGTGACATCACATTAACACATTTCCTGAGAGTGACATCACATTAACACATTTCCTGAGAGTGATATCACATTAACACAGTCCCTGTGAGTGACATCACATCACCACTTTGCCTGAGAGTGACATCACATGAACACATTCTCTGAGAGTGACATCACATTAACATATTCCCTGAGAGTGATATCACATTAACACATTCCCTGAGAGTGATATCACATTAACACATTTCCTGAGAGTGACATCACATTAACACATTCCCTAAGAGTGACATCACACATTTCTTGAGAGTGACATCACATTAACACATTCCTTGACAGTGACATCACATTAACACATTCTCTGACAGTGACATCACATTAACACATTCCCTAAGAGTGACATCACATTAACACATTTCTTGAGAGTGACATCACATTAACACATTCCTTGACAGTGACATCACATTAACACATTCTCTGACAGTGACATCACATTAACACATTCTCTGACAGTGACATCACATTAATACATTCCCTGACAGTGACATCACATTAACACATTTCCTGACAGTGATATCACATTAACACATTCACTGAGAGTGACATCATCACATTAACACATTCCCTGAGAGTGACATCACATTAACACATTCCCTGAGAGTAACATCACATTCATGCATTCCCTCAAAATAGTTATGCATTTAATCAAACTATGTCACCTTTTGATTCAAATTTTATAAATGGGTTTTGAGAAGCCATTGGGAATATTCTATTAATGAGTAGTTGCTAATTTTGGTAGAATAATTACAGGGCTGATACATTTTCAGTTGGAATTAGAAGTTGAAGGTATATAGGCAAGACCACTTACTGTGAATCTTAAGAGAAGGAATTCCTATGGCTCAAGCTTGTGTAAAGAGTGGCCAGCAAGGGGCGTGTCTAGCTCATAGTTTTTGGGACTTGAGCCCCTGAAAAACACATCTTACTAGGACATTTAACGGGGCCACGTACAGTGCGCTATTTGTATTGCATTGTGTGAACTGGTTCTATACTAGCCCCACAATGACCACCACAAAAGCACTTTAGCGTCAGATGCAAAATGAGCAAATGATGTAACCAAACCTTATTCCAAGTCTTCAAATTAATCAAATGAATTATGTTATTAGTCAAAATATGTTGGGTGGGCGCTTATTACAGCAGGGGCGCTTAACATGCAAATACGGTATGTGAAAGTATTTAGTAGAAGAGTTATTATTAAAAACATTTGGTAGATTTCCCTAGTGGGCATATATCTAGCAAAGTAAAAAAAGCCAAAAACCTGAGACACCAAGCAGTGCTTCACTTCCCATGAAAACCTTAAATGCAAACAATTAAAAACAGTAAAACATTTCACAAAAGTATGAACACAAGTCAAAAAGTGAAAGCTTAATATTTGTTCTTAGAAAATGAAGTTACTTCCTTACTGAATTGCTTCAACCAGGCATCTGTCTGGAGGTCATGTGGAAGCAGTTTTTAAGTTTTGTTTAAAGGGTATTTCATTTCTTGTCAAAGTGCAAAGAGTTTTTTTGTCATAAGAAATTTAAGACATATGTAAATTGACAGAATGCCCAAAATCTTTATGTAATTTGATCAATTTGTCTATCAGGTTCAGCCATTAAAAGACATCCTTCCCATCAAAATATAGATTGAGGAGATCATCCTGTTTTAAAAATCTTTGATAGATTAGAAATTCTTAGATTATAAACTTTTAAAAATCTTACATAGATTAGAAAATCTTAAAAATCTTAGATAGATTAGAAAATCTTAAAAATCTTAGATAGAGCAGAAAATCTTAAAATCTTTGATAGATTTAAAAATCTTAGATAAATTAGAAAATCTTAGATAGATTAGAAAATCTTAGGTTAGAAAATCAAAATCTTAGATAGAATTAGTCCATCAGATAATCAGCACCGTAAGCTCTAAATTTTAAGAGATAAAAATCAGTTGCGCTGACCTTTTTTTTTCAAATTCAAATTAAGTTTGATCATGATTCGGAAAAATCAGAAACTCAGGATTCTAATTTAGAAAATTTAAGATAATTATTGGGAAAATGAGGAAATTTTAATTCATGCTTTGACAAAATTAGAAAATTTTTAAGTCCTGTGATTCGGGAAAAATGGTAAATTTTAATCATGTTTTGGGAAATAGGAAAATTGAATGTGTTTTTTATTTCTGAAGGGAAGTGTACCAATACAACTCGGTTCATCTATATGATTTAAAGAGATGATGTTAACATTATAGGTAGTTGAAGAGGATCATTATTGTTCCTTTGATACTGTGTAATATAGAAAATTCTAGATATTTTTCAATCCTCATTTTGACTGCATTGATATAAGTTTGTAGTTACTCTTTCTTTGAAGTATTAAGTTTTGTTTATGATGCATTTGCTTCCTGTCTAGTACGTTACATATGTCCAGATGTCTGAGGCGGCCAAAGTCATCCAAAGCCATTTTCGTAGTTACCAAAGCTACCGCAGGTTTCAGCAAAGCCGACAAGCAGCCATTGTTATCCAGAGCCGATATCGCAGCTACAGAGCCAAGGAGCAATTCAAGAAGAGTCGAGATGCTGCGATTCTGATCCAGCAACGATTTCGTGACAAGAGGATGGCGAGAATGAAGAAGGAACAGGATGCGGCAAGAAAGATACAAAGGTTTATCAGACATTACCAAAACAGGTAGGGTTTTGAGATAATTGGCAGGCATGTTCACTGAGGGGGTGGGTGGGGGTGGGGGAAAAGGGGACTGACAGCTTGAAAAGGAGGAGGTTTTAGAAATTGACAGGGGAAAATAAATTAAAGTGCTTCGAAAATAACCAAAAATTGATTAATTGACAAGCAATTTTGTGTGTGTGTGGGGGGTGGGGGCCTATGCATCACCTACACAAAGATCTAGCCATGCACTGAATGAGCTTGAATGTAGGTGAAGTACACATGAAAGTATTGATGATAAAAGCATGCATCCAAGAAAGTGCAGAACCCAACTATGGGTTGCCCTAAATTTCTGGAACAAATCAAATTCAAGGAAAATCACAAAAAGTAAAATCAAAAGACTTGAAAACCAGAATTGACCTTCCAGAATGACAACCAATACTGAGATGATGGCCAAGCATGCAAGCACGTTGCTTCAGTCATTTTATTGGGAGGAGGGGGGTATTGAAAACCTTTTTAACATGAATGTGACGAAGTTGCCTCAAAAGCTGAAAAGAAAGTAATCGCATTTTAGTGTATGCTTTGACATCTCCCTTTTATTCGACCATCTAAGGAATTTCTGAAAGTCATGAATTTTTTTTAAATTTCTTTAAATATTATTAAGGGATCTGCTTACCTCCCCCCTTCTTCCCCAGTCACACAAATACACTGTCACATCCATGTACAGAGTAAGATTTTTATATTGACTCCATTTTCTTTGGCTCTTAACACAGTTTTACATTATTATATGTCTCAGTTGGTTGATGGAGGTGATTTCCATGGTGATGGGTCGTGGTTCATGTTTATTATCAGTCATTGCTGCTTGGCTTTCCTGGTGCAATCATCCATTCCAAGCAAAATTGTCCCCTGACCCAAGATGACCTCATCACTTGATAGTTTAGTAGCTCTTCCAAACCAAGCATAGTTTGAACTTTGTTAATGTTCTTTTTTCTTTTTTTTGGAGGGGCGGGGGCCATCCAACAAAAGAAGAAAAGATTTATTAAAAAAAAAAAAATGTATGTTAAATTCAGTTGCTTCCCTTCATAAAGTTGTTGTAGAGGATTAAAAAATGGGAATTTTCCAAATAGAGATATGCCCATAGCAAATTTGCTTTTTAACAGCAGAAAATCTCTCGCAAAAGAAATGGAGCTAACCTATTGCATTGGCCTACCCTGTCCTTTTAGCAAAACTGGAATCGCTTACCTCTTTCCCCCAATTTGCTGTGAGTGAAAAAAAAACCTATCCTTCTTTTGATTGAAACAATTTATTGTTGTTTATTTCCAGCCTGTACCCCCAACTTCCTGATTGGTCCTTTCCCCTCGTCAAATTGATTTGTTTGCTATTCATTCATTTTAACACATTGCCCCTCCCGTACTTTCACAGATTGTGCTGGGCGCTGTCTCATTACTAACATCCATAGGTGGGTTTCATGTAATAGCATGCTGCCTTGCTTCTGATTGGTCGTTATGCTTTACGACATGAATATGCATATGTCTTTGAAGTTTTATATTGTGAAATGAATTAGCTGACGTTGGCGTAGATTGCATGATGTTGAGTCATATTGTGTGTATATTTTGTATGTATTTTTTTTAATAGGAAGAATGGAAAGTAAACCTCTAGATGTTAATCAATTTTGATGAGTTTTCTGGTCCAAGCGGACTCTTTTGAAATGTTTTTGTTATTAGTACTTGTACTGAATGTGTATGTAAATAATGGCAATTCATGTTGGTTCGAAGTAGTTTATTTTATATGTTAATAATTGTGGTTAGTAATTTTATGCAAAATAAGTTTGTGAAATGCAATCCTTTACTACCCCTTCCAATGCTACCACTAAACCCTGATTAGCCCCCACCCCTTTTTCATATTCCAACTAGCCTTCAGTTAATTTGTTTACCTCAAATCCACTACAAACACTCCGGCTTTGTCCCTGTATCCCCACTGATGCCATTAAACCCCACTAACCACCCGACCAGCCATACATTACAAAGAAGATGGCAAAACTGTTATGGTAGAATATTTGCTGAGACAGTTGAATTCAATCCATTATATATTCGTGATTATGGTGTACAAGTGCTTTGATACTTTTAGTTTATTCATCACAAAATAAAATGGCATTGAAATTCAATTGATTGACTCTTATTGTGATTTCTGCCTTTCAAACAGAAAGCAACTTTGCATAATACTTTGACCAAATTTTGATCAATAATTTTGACCACTGTGATGCACTTTTGGTTGGTCATGGATTTCTTAGTCATTTTTCATGGATCAAAATATTGCTTAAGTTCCTCTTCCTTCCTACACTCCCTCCCTCTGCTCCAAATACAGCCCCAACCCTATAGCCCCCAACCCCATAGCCCCAACCCCATAGCCCCCAACCCAATAGCCTCCAACCCAATATCCCTCAGCCCCCAACCCCATAGCCCCAAACCCCATAGCCCCCAACACCATAGCCCCCAACCCCATAGCCCCAGCCCCAACCCCATAGCCCCAATCCCATAGCCCCAACCCCAACCCCACAGCCCCCAACCCCATAGCCCCCAACACCATAGCCCCCCCAGCCCCAATCCCATAACCCCAACCCCACAGCCCTTAACCCCATACCCCTAACCCCATACCACCAACTCAATAACCCCCAACTTCCTTTCAACAGCTTTTATGTTATTTAAATATATATATACATGTAACTTATCCTGTATGTATTTCATTTCTGACATTCTGGCCTCAAGTTAACCCCATCTTGTGACCTTAAATGACTTTTGTATCAGCATTGCACAAACTAGATGTGTTCACACCCTTTTCCAATAATCGTGAATGCAGTTTTCCATTCTTGTGTGCAGTGGCCTTCATTTGCATATCCCTTCTTATGAGTTTCAATTTTCTCGCACTTTCGTCATGCCCTTACTTACTATGATGTGTAAGCTCTCGAAATGATTGAGTACCAGCACTGCTGGCAAGGTGATCTGTGATGGACTGTCCAGTGAGAGTCATGTGCTCTCATCCACGTACCAACCGGGATAAGCACAATGCAGATTGCTCTAGCATGGATTTCACTTCTGATTCTCCAGTCAAGTCTTGTTGTTTCCCGACATATTTTCCTCATTTAAAGCATTATTTCCATTGTCAAACATTTGACGTGATAGCAGACAATTAAAGACGCAAACTAAGTAAGAAAAAAGCTTGTGTTTATCTTATAATCGTGTAAGTTTAAAGCTTTTAGAGAATTCTGCAGAAATGGCTGAAAACAGGCTAAGTGTGACATCCTGTATCACATTCCCCAAGCTCTTCTTGTATTCTGTTGGGCCCTATAAAACAAAATATTAGCTTATTACCCTAGTGCACATCAGTTTTGAGGGAATCCCAAATTTTTTCCAGTCATTTAGCATCCATACTTCTGTTTGTTTCTAATTTCTACTGAAATACGAGCGATTGCTTCTGATATTTTTCAATATTTATGATGTGGTTGACTTGGTCTGGAAAGCTACAAATCACCAAAATTTATTATTGACTTGGAAAAGGAAAAAAAAACGGGCCTGCCCGCCTGAATCACTTTTCCAAATGGGTTCGGGTGATAAGGTAGTAATGATTTTTACTGGGCCTTAAAACATATTTTGGATCTGTGCATGCATGTTTATGCAGTTAGGCTTGTTCTTTGTGTACACCCCTTTAGATTTGTCCCAAGTTTTCCCCTTTGACCCTATGCCCATATGACGTGCCCGTGGTTTATGGCAGTCGTGTTTTGTTGATGCTTTTGGACTTGTGCATGCTGTAGGTTTAATGAAGTAAGACTTCATCTCTGTGTACAGTATATCCCCTTTAATTTGTCCTAAAATATCTCATTTGGCCCTCATCTCCATGCTCTTGGACTTTCCTAGGCTAGTGTGCCATTCAGCTAGTCAGTAATGCATGTGCTGTCAGACTGATCCTTTCAAGGATTACTTCAGGGGTCAAGCAAGTCCATCTTACCTGAAAGAGGACCGACTTCACAAGAAACAAAATGGTGAAGAAAGAATTCAAAAAATAATATTCCATTTAGGAGACATTTAAAGGATTAGTTCAGTGGTCAAGCATCTTTATCTTCTTGATAGAGAACTTCAGAAGAAACAAAATGGTGAAGAAAGCATTCAAAAATCTTTTTCCGTTAGGGAGAAATTCAAGTTTAAAGTTTGGTATCAATTCTGTAGAAACGACTGAAATCGGACTAGCTGTGATGTCACAGCCTCAGATTCCTCAAAGTCTTTATGTATTTTAAAGAAAGTTTATTTAATTTGTTCACTATTTAAATCATTTTTATTCAAACTTTCTTCAGGTGGTAAATTATAGATACCCTTCATAGATTCAACTTAACTACTTTTTGACACATCCCATGGTTTTTAAACCACAGAATCGCAGGACAAATTATGATAAATACATAATTACTTTGAGAAATCTGAGGCTACGACATCATAGCTAGTCTGATTTCAGTCGTTCCTACAGAAATGATACCAAACTTTAAACTTGGATATCTCCTTAAAGGAATAAGATTTTTAAATGCTTTCTTCACTATTTTGTTTCTTTTTATGTCCTCTTTTATATGAGATAAGCTTGCTTGACCACTGAACTAATCCTTTAAGATTAAAGTTTGGTATCATTTGTGTAGAAACGACTGAAATCAGATGAATTGTGACATCACAGCCAAGATAAGACTGAGCTTTAAACTTGAATATTAACGTAATGGAATAAGATTTGTGAATGCTTTCTTCACCATTGTGTTTCTTGTGAAGTCCTCTTTCATATAAGATGGACTTGCTTGACCACTGAACTGATCCATTAAATATATGCCCATGGGACTTGTATTCGTGTATATGTTTTTGAACTCATCTTCCCTTATTTGTATTTCTTCCTCTTGATTGTGCTGTAATATTTGACCCTCTTTAGATGATTCTGGATGTGTCCATTGCTTATGTGCTTGGTCCCTTGTGTACTTTCCCTTTTCAGTATGTGCCTTTAGACTTGTCAGTCATGTGTATATGCTGTCCTTCTTTAACGTTTTGGAGTACTTCCTTGTTTATACTGAAATTAATTTTGGTTATTCATAAAAAGTACACTTGAATATTCATTTAAATTTACAATTGTTTATTTATGTAAATTAAACTTGAATATTCATGTATTTCAGATTGAATATCCATGAGACTTGAATGGACTTGTTAGTTGTACTTGTTAGTTGTGTTTAATGTGCTTGTAGCCTCATGCAATCTGTATGCATTTGGACTTACTGTAAGATGCATGCTTTATATGCTGCCGGGGGCAAATTCTTTTGACTATTAGATTCTCCAATTTGAATATATATATGTCTTTGGATGCTTTTGGACTTTTTCGTTCTACATGTGTGCACATTTAGACTTTTAGTGCATTAGATTTGACCTATAATTTATCCTTTGCCATATCCTTTGTGATATCTGTTAAAAATAATACACCCCCCCTTTGCATATATTGATATTCATTAGTGAAGATGACGGTTGATTGACCCTGCTGCATACAAGCTCCAGCATGTATTAGTACTTCTGACCGTCTTGTGGTGTTTGTACCAGTCTGTTGATGTATGTCGATTCTGTGGTCGTTTTCACCTATTCTGTGAATGATTTGGTGTTGGTGGATGCACAGTCTATATTGTGATCACAACCTGCCATGTGTATCCAGACGTCGTCCCTCATATTTGAGGCATCCATTTAAAGTCAGTTTGGTATAATTCCCAATTTGTAGCTGTTATCATTGGTTGTCCTTTTTTTAAGTAGAAGTGCACACAGTGTATCTATGTGTGATTGTAATTTATGCACCAAAAAGTGTGTTTTTTTCACAGTATGTTATATGACACACAATTCTGATTGTAAATCCTTGTTCAAGTCTTCCACATCAATGTAGAGGGGGGGTATCTCTTTCTTATTGGACAGAATTGAAACATTCATGAATATTCAATGAAGATGGTAAAAGAGACAAGAATGTTGAATCTAAAAAAGATTGTTTAATATTTCATTGTGGATGCATATTTTTGGTACATGTTGAATATTCATATTGATTTAAACTTCATTATTCATATAAATTTGATTTTGGTTATTCATGAAAATTATACTGGAATATTCATTTAAATTTACAGTTCTTTGTTTATGTAAATTAAACTTGAATAATCTTGTAATTCAGATTGAATATCTATGAGACTTCAATATTCATTTCAATTAAAACTTGAGTATTCATGACAATTAAGTTTGAATATTCATTTTTACTCAAATTTGCATATTCAAATTGATAAAAAATTGAATATTCATTTTCACTCAAATTTGCATATTCATCTTCATCAAAGTTTGAATATTCATGTTTCAATTATATATCTTAATTGCAGTAGTATTTCTATATTGACCCTACATAAATAATCATGCTGTTTGTGTGATTATGTAGTTCTCAAACAGTTGGTGTGGATTTTATGTAGAAAATTGCCCTTATACTCAGATTTGTATCTGAACTTGTTGTATATTTGATAACTCAGTACACTGATAGTTGCGAGTGGTTTGGTTTGTCATGCAAAATTTATTTGTATATGTTCAATTTATTCATAAATGTACAATTTATTCATATATGTAAAATATATTCATATATGCAGATTTGTTTCTGATGTGATTTATAATCCAGTACACTCATGTAATATATGATGTGATGTGGTTTATATATTTTCAGTCTTGCCTTGTAATTGTGACTTTTTCGTTTATATTTTGACATTGCATACTTTCCATTTTAGTTCATTTGTCTATTGATGGAACCTTGGGAATATGAATACAATTGATCTCTCTGAGTTGATTGACAGCTTTTTCAACCAGTCACCACATGAATTTGCCTAGCAACAAAAACTATGTAACTAAGTGGGTCAAAAATCTGATGTGGTACTTGTACAGCACAGCTACAATGCCGGACAAAAGTATTTGGCACTTTTTTCATCCCCCCTTCAATGTTGCAGAAATAACACCAAAATATTTTCTTGCAAAGCGTGTGTCAACATCAAATCGGGATGGGAGGGGAAAGGTGCCAAGACTTTTGTCCAGGATTGTAGCTAGCAGTGAAACTCATACAGCCAATGCAATATACTGCACAAAACAAATTACTGCACAGAGACTGAGTGACAGACAATATGGTGCACAAAACTTGCACCTATGTGCTTTGTATATTAATTCCTGTTATCCAGAACGGTTTAAGCAAACATCATTTTTGATATTCCTTTTTCTATAAACTCTAAAGATACGGAGAAGTGTCATAGATAGATCAAAGCTTACGGCAGGCCACATGAGCATTTAACAGTCATACATATTTGAGGTTTATTTGCCCCACCTAGTTACTGCATTGCTATGATGGCGTGGCCTATTTCCTTACTCAGAAAGGTCAATTGTATAACCTCATGGGATATTGGTTCATTTCCAGTATCATTGATGCTCTGGGTTGTTCTTTTTGAATTGGGATAAAATGAGGTTACACACCTGAGGGAAGGTGGGGGCAGGAGTGTGGACAAACAAAAATGGAGGTGGATTTACATTAAAAATATGGTTACTTAATGGGAATCTGATCTAGTTAGCCAAACCAGAATCTGGCCATGCTCTCTCCTGATAGTATTCAATTGACTCTTGCTGAAAGTCAGATACTAAACTCTTCATAGTAAAGGGAAAAAAAAATTATGTTTTGAAGAGGTCAGTTTTACCTACTAGTACTCCAGTGGCACTTACAGAATATTGTATTGGAGGGAGGGGGTGGGGGAGAGGGCTACTAAGCCACATAAAGGGCATACATATGTTGATAATATAGACAATTTCACCCATCCAAAATTCTTTATGGGAGGGCATCCATTCCCGTGGGAGAGGGGGGGCTGGGGACAACTACAGACCTCATCCCCTTTGGTAGCATGGTGTCAAATTTGGCACGATATAGTCTTAAAAGAAACATTTTCTCTGGAAACATTTTCTCCTGAAACATTCTCTCCTGGTTCTCCTGAAACATTCGCCTAATTTCAATTTATTTGCAGTCTGTAAAAGAAACATTCTCTCCTGGAAACATTCTCTCCTGGAAACATTCTCTCCTGGAAACATTTAACATTCTCTCCTGGAAACATTTAACATTCTCTCCTGAAAACATTCTCTCCTGGAAACATTCTCTCCTGGAAACATTCTCTCCTGGAAACATTCTCTCCTGAAAACATTCTTTCCTGGAAACATTCTATCCTGGAAACATTCTCTCCTGGAAACATTCTTTAATAAAAAAAAATATTTTTTATGATGAAGTTTGTTAAAAGTGAAATAATTTAGTGTCATAATATAGTGTCAAGGTCATTGTTCAAAGGTCAGATCTAATTTCACCCTTTTTTTCACAGTTTTTTTAAAGTAACTTTTCTTTCCGTGAAAACGTGAATGAATATGGATGGTAGGATATTATATACCATATGAAGGAAGTCTCTAATTTTGCTTTTACTTTCTCCCCATAGGTTAAAACAAGCTGGGAAGTTTTAGTCGCAGACTGGAAGCTGATGCACTGTCTCCTCATCTGTGGAGGATAAACCATTTTGGAGGTTGTTCACACAAAGTTAGCAATTGTAGCATTCACTGATGCAAAGTGGCATATAAATATGATGAGGCAGTCTGCGGGTTGGAGGTTTTGATATAATTGAAGGTTGCGTTAATTTTGTGCAATAACAGAAATTCTTAAAGGTCTATGGTGAGCTGAAATGTTTCAGATCGTTTCTATTTGATTGAACTTTGAAGAGTGAATTCAGATTCTCATTGAAATACACGTCTTTCAATTTTGGAGATCGCATATACGCTTTAATAGTTATGGCTGATCAAAGTAAATTGACGATGAAAGAACAGATCTATTCCCTAGCCAGAATATTTCCTGAGGACACTTGTGCTTCAAAAAATGCCATGTGGGCAGTCTCCATATTCCCTTGTTTGATTTCTTCATTTTATTTCATGTATTCAGGGTGTAGACCTTCACATGTAGGGGAAGAAAGGGGGACAGCTTACTTGCATCACAAGGTTTTTCATATGCTGCAATTATATTCATGCATTGCAAGTTTTGCAATTTTTATTTGCATAGGAAGACCTAGAATTTGAAGAGCTGTCATTTTGATTTTGATATTTGTTGTTGTAATTTTTATGTTCCTAAATAGATTTTAAGAAGAATTGATCTACTTTTACCTTCACGTGCCTACCCATAGACCTTTAATGGACATACTTTAGTGAGCTCAGTAGAAACAATGCACTTGCTTTATAATTAATCTATATCTAAGAATTGTTGTTGATAAGTGGCAAATTGGTTTACTTGGAACAAAAACAACAAACATAATGATGGTTTAAGAGAAAACAGTATTTTATATTTGTGGGCATTTAAGATGCTTACGCTCAAGGATTTTTTTTTGATGGAGAATTTCTTCTCATAGCTGAATCATCTTGATGAGTATCAGGAAGTTTTTTTGACCAACAGCAAATGTATTCATAAATGAGAAATCCGAAGATTCAGACTGAATCTAGATATGACCTAAATTTCAAATACGTAACTTATAAAATTGCACAAAGACCCTATGCACGCTTTCAATTTATAATGTAGAATTTTCAGAAGTTAGATGAGCTGTATTGTATGTAACTAAAAAGAATTAGGATTTTTTTTTTTTTCTAAAACGATTCTAATTGAAAAATTTTAAAGCGATTTTGAATCGAAAAAGTTTGGAAAAATTTGCAAGCAGTTCTAATCAAAAATTTGTAAACAAATTTAATCGGTTATAATTAGAACGTTTTGAAAAAATTTCTTACTTTTCTAATCTGAATTTGACTATTCTTTAGGTGTTATAAATACTTGAATCTTCCCAACACAATTTGGTTATTGATCCACCTTGTTCTGTCATCTTTTAAGCACTCATGTTAAAGTAATAGAGCCTGAATGTTATCATAAATATATAAACCCGTTCCATTGCGGCCTATTCGTTTTAAGAAAACTAATTTATCTTCTATAGCAAGGCTCTGAAAGAGTATTAATGACAAAATTAGTAGTTTAACTTGAAGGTTGAAAAAGTAATTCAGAAAATGCCAAATTCTTGACACCTTTTAGAACTGCATTTAAGTGCACTTTGTTGAAATACTTATAATAGAATTGTGATATACTTATATGTAATTAGAATTGTGTACATACAATAGATTTAAATGAACGTAGAATTTTATTTTTTATTAAAATGCTCTTCTTTTTGAACATTGTTGAAGTTATTGCATCATATATCTTCAAAACTATAGATTGAAGATCCGAGTTTATTGCAAATTTGTTTGTATATAATTTATGATTCTAGTGGATTTTATTACAAATAAATAACGTTTTGACCTTTGACCCCTTGAAGAAAAAATAGGTGAGATCAAGAAACTGTATACTGCATACTTTTTATGGTGCGCCCAACGTGCCATAAGTTCCGAAATTGTCATATGACGGTTTCAACCTACATATGTTCGATGTTGAGTAATTTCATTGGTTAAAACTGTCATATCTCTCTCAAATTTAATGTGTGTTTATTCAATCAAACAATGGTTTTGATTTCTGGTACTTTTGGTGGTTTAGGAGATATTTTCAATCTAAACCAATGAAAATGCAGGAAATTGTCATATGAAAAAAACCCGAATATATGATTGATTTAAAGGACTATGGACATCTAGAGGCAGCATGGCCTTAATTGGTTTAAAATGTAATATAAAGCATTAAAACAGCAAAATATTCCATTAAAATTGGTTAAAAATTGACCAATTTACAGCATTTTAAATTTGTAGTAGTTAATGCGCAATAATATGTTACATCAAAGGGGGAAGGATCCTCCATCACCTTTTGTAAAACCTTTGTGTTTTATTCCTCTGTCAATGTTGTATGAAATATAGCATTGGACTTAGGCAAACTTTGATGAAACTTTATCACACCCCGAATCATCAGGTATATAGAAAAGACATTCTGAAATTCACAAGCAGCTGAATTTGAAAAAACAGATTTTAAAGAATTATATAAAGATTTTGAGGTGTCTTCCTCATAGTATATCACAAATTCCGGACAAATTAACAAATCATGAAACTTTGTTAAGTCACAACTTGAACACTAAATAGGCTTTTTACAAATTTCAGATTTATTCTACTCAGAATTCCCTGCCCTTTTACAAATAAAAAATCTGCTAGATGTGCATTGTCTTTTAATGAACATATCACACGTTCACTTTCAAAGAGATATAACAGTTTTAACCAATGAAATCACTCAACATCGAACATATGTAGGTTGAAACCAACATATGTAGGTTGAAACCAACATATATTGATTTTGGGACCCATGACATGCTCGGCGCATCATATAATTTTGGTCATGTCTTACGTCTGCTTTATTGATGCAAGGCAAATTTACCCCCTATTTGATAATGGAGTGCTCCCGTGTGATAATGGAATCTCCCACTTTTAATGCATATTTATTGGAGGGTTTATTGCAATTAGGGATATGTCAGTAAGTTTGTGTAGGAGATTCAATCCCAGATGGGGTCATTACAGAGATTATAATGGTACCTGTTTCTTGCTTGCCTGGCACTCAGCATTAATAGAATAGGTAATGTGAAGTTTAATGAAAAAGGGCAGAAATCTCTCCTTAAAAATTTTTCTGTAGGAATGAACTGATATAGTAAGTGATCTATTGATCATTCATTGATTACATAATCCAGTGATTGATACTGATTAGTTATATAAACAGCTTCTATTTTCAAAATGGATTTCTATTGTCAAAATGAAGTGGAGTAAAAGCCTTATATTGCCATTATTTATACTCCTCTTTTAGTAGTTAAAAAGCTCTGTACCAGAATAGCTAACAACAATTTTGTTTGCTATTCTGGTACAGAGTGTATCAAGTACCAAAAAACGGTAATGGGAAGGCTTTTCTACCCCAGTCCATTTTGACAATAGAAATCCATTTTGAAAATAAAAGCTGTTTAAATAATGGATCAATATATGGGACATCCACAGGTTATTGATTAATTAAGCAATTGATCAATATATGGGTCACGTCTAATTATTTTATAAAGTGTTGTAAACTTACTTTGGAATATCTTTATGCGATAGGCTCCTGATCTAGTGGTTCTTCCCATTTTATGGAAATTTTTCTCCCTTCCGTGAAGGTTTCTATCGATCATTTTGATTGGCTGAAACAAAACGGTTTATCCTTTGTATCCATACAGAAGATCAGCTTTATACAGTTTAAAATTCGGCAATTTGTATGAGTTTGTAGTGCACCGTTTGTTTGTGTACAATTGAAGATATTTATTGACATTTAGATACAAGTGTGTGTTTTGTAATAATATTCTTAAATCATTTTTGATATTGAGACTAGTATTTCTTTATTCAAAATTTTGTAGTTTTACAGAGAGTATTGTAGTGAGGAGTGTAAGAATATTTAGGAGTGAGGTAGTTGTGAGTATCGCCGTTTATTATCTGGTATTATACACATGTTCGTCGTATCTGTAACCTTCTCTTAATGACATCAAGTTTATGCGTAGTAATGTTCAGGTTCAATGTACACTGTCACGTCATCGATATATGTGTTCTATTTATGAAAGGGGTGATTGATATTATGTAGGCATGGTGGAGATGGGGGTGGGGTAAAGCCCTCCCTTTTGCTGGAATGGAATGATGATTGAAATTGGGACTTTTCATCACCTATAAAATTCTCCAAATTGCAGTTTTCCAGGGATTTGGCCTCTGGTTCCCCCACAAGCATTTATGAATGGGGATGGCTTTGACATTGTTATAGTCATCATTGACATGTTCAGTTCCCCTCCTCCCCTCCTCTTCCCCCTTCTCCCCCCTCCCCCCTCCTCCTCTCTCTCCCCTCCTCTCCCCTCCTCCTCTCCCTCCTCTCCCTCCTCTCCCCTCCTCCTCTCTCCCCTCCTCCTCTCCCTCTCTCCCTCCTCTCCCCTCCTCCTCCTCTCCCTCTCTCCCCTCCTCTCCCCCTTCTCTCCCCTCCTCTCCCCCTTCTCTCCCCCTCCTCTCCCCTTCTCTCCCCCTCCTCTCCCCAAAAAAAATACCTTGCTGTCACTGTATATTCTGGTTTCAAGGTTTTTCACTACATTACTGAGGCTCTCTCTGATATGAATATAGGTATGAACTATGACCTCATTTTCATTGGGACAGTATTCAGTTACATGCAATGAATATGTACCTGAATTGGGTGTTTTCTTTTAAGATAGGATACAAAACATCCTTTGCATTTCATTTGTGTAGTACGAAGCCTAGTCGTTCTGTCAGGAAAGTATTAAGTAAGATTATACTAAAACAAAATGTGAGGTACTCCTAATTGAAGTCTGAAGGTGCAACACATTGCGCCGTCAGTTTTGTGTCGAGTGCTCCTTTTACAGCAGATCAATATCTCCATATAATTTTAACGATTGACGTACTCTTTAGCCATAGTAGTGTCAGTTTTTCACCTTGAGGAAAACGATATATATATATGACTACTTTTGTTTGCCAGTTCTGTTAGCAGGATTTTTTCGAAATGAGTTTGGGGTGCAGAAGCAATGCTTTATAGAGATAAAGTGGGCACTGATTGGTATCCAGTAAGTGGGACTGACAGTCTGTTATGTTCTCTGTGTATAATTTATGCATAGATTTTAGAGGCACTTTTGCTATTCAATTGGTGGGAGTGTTTGAATATCAAAGTGGGGTATTTGCCATTATGCACAGATACACTACTGGTTAACCCCACTGTATTTGCCATTATGCACAGATACACTACTGGTTAACCCCACTGTATTTGCCATTATGCACAGATACACTACTGGTTAACTCCACTGTATTTGCCATTATGCACAGATACACTACTGGTTAACCCCACTGTATTTGCCATTATGCACAGATACACTACTGGTTAACTCCACTGTATTTGCCATTATGCACAGATACACTACTGGTTAACCCCACTGTATTTGCCATTATGCACAGATACACTACTGGTTAACCCCACTGTATTTGCCATTATGCACAGATACACTACTGGTTAACCTTACTGTATTTCCCATTATGCACAGATACACTACTGGTTAACCCCACTGTATTTCCCATTATGCACAGATACACTACTGGTTAACCCCACTGTATTTGCCATTATGCACAGATACACTACTGGTTAACCCCACTGTATTTGCCATTATGCACAGATACACTACTGGTTAACCCCACTGTATTTGCCATTGTGCACAGATACACTACTGGTTAACCCCACTGTATTTGCCATTATGCACAGATACACTACTGGTTAACCTTACTGTATTTCCCATTATGCACAGATACACTACTGGTTAACCCCACTGTATTATTATGCACAGATACACTACTGGTTAACCCTACTGTATTTGCCATTATGCACAGATACACTACTGGTTAACCCTACTGTATTTGCCATTATGCACAGATACACTACTGGTTAACTCCACTGTAGATTAACTTTGTGCTGTGTGTCATTGTTCTATATAAAGACTTTGTCTATACTAAAATGCACTCAGTCCTCACTAGTTAAGGTAGCTGTTGAGTCACCTGGTTCGCACTTTGCCATCATTTGGTCCTCAGATACTACACACACGCATGCATACGCACACGCACATGCACACACACACACATTCCTTGCTTATCAGACACTTTGCCTCCTTTAATCAAGGCTTTCCTTGCATTCATCTTAACCTCTCATCGCTGCCATGTAACCCTTCTCACACACCATAACATCAAAATGACTTACAATTTTTGGTCAAAATTTGTAACTAGGGGTCATCGCACAAGTATTGCAGATTTGTAATATAATTCCAAAGGCTGTGAAATCAACAGCATTCTGGAGAGTAAGTATTCAACCAGGGCTGTTTTGATGGGGGAGGTAGGGTGGGGGACTTGTCACCTCGCACTCTGGCCAAATTTTAAAAAGAATGGAGAAATTATGGTCCTCTTGCCTTCCCCCTACCCAGCAAATACTTTGTAAAGGGCATTTACGGCCCTGCACTGAGTTCTTCATTCGCTAAATGTTATAACCATGGTAACTACTTGGAGGTAGCATGCAATCAATTCCATGCCTGTCCAAACCATTGAGTGAGAGAGCCAGTTAACAGAACATTTGTTCTGCGAGTAGAGGCAACCCAACACAAACCTGCTTGTTCAAAGATTTTGATGTGAGCCTGTTTTTGCATCAGATTGGAACATCAGGATTTTGGGGGGTACGCTTTTGGTAGCCTCAACTACATGGAATGGAGTCCTGTTTTGCTGGACTGGGTTTCCACCTTGGTCGACGATGAATGAACACACAGTTACAATGACGGGGTCGTCACCTGTGTATTCGGTTATGACAGTAACAATGCTATCACGAAACGCCTAATACGACCCGGACGAGAACACAGGTATGACGTATGGACAGACATAACATCGACAACCAAGTCAATGTCCACGGACTTTGATAACCAGTTGTGGTGCACTGGCGTGTCTACCCAACCCAGGCTTGAACCAGGGCCTCGTGGTCTGTAGACATGTATGATAACCGCTACACCACAGAGGTAGACCTTGGTAACAACCATGGTCACTATAAATGATATAGTACTTGTAACCACTGTGGTTAGAATGATTGTAACCACCATTATTGCAATTCTAGTTACAATACTTGTAACCACCTTGATTATATAAAATCACCATGTCAGTAAGAGCTTTTGAAAGTCTCTCAGTTTCTGAAGAAAGGGTTACAGTTGAGTTGTATTTTGAAGTTGAGGGTTTCCATGGCAATTAATGGTTGTATCCTGTGGTATTGGGAGTGACTGGAGATCAGTTACAGTAGTGATGTAAGGGTTATTAAAGTAGGGACGGGGTTTAGGGGGAAGGGGGTGCTAAGTAAACTTAAATAGGACCTTTTGTAATCTGACACAAATGCAGTAGAAATCTATCTGTGTATTTGAATACATTATGTGTACATAGGGGGAAAAAAATATATTTCTAATGGTTGAAAATGGAGCTTGATCAAGTGACAGATACAGTAAAATAGAAGTAATTTATTTAGTATTTCATGTAAGTAATTCATTTTGAGACAAAATGGGTTTTTTCAAAATATCTGTTTTGAAACTTGAGGAGCACTAGACTGAAATGTCAGGGCACTAGTTTTTGCAATTATCACAGATATATTATCCACAACAGATCTATCAACTTCATGACTCCATAGCCCACAGACGATGTGATGGCAAAGGTCACTTGAATATTCATGTTAAGCAGAAAATTACTATACTGTTTGCATGCTAGGTCAGCATTCAATTTTCACCTAAAAATACGCCCTCACTTTTTGGTCTAGTGCTCCTTTAACGTTTGCAGTAACAAAACATGGGCTATAATGGAGAAGGTGCCTCAAAATTGACGTACCCCTCACCCCAATAATTTTGGAATGTACACCTCTGGTCTTTAAAACCTTTTATAGGAAAGGAGTGATTTTACTCGGGGATTTGATTTTATCATTAGCAGCTCTGATTGGTCAACGCGAGTGCAAAGTCCATATTCTATAAAGCCACATACAAAAACAGGACTCTCCCACGGAGATAGGGGAGTTCTCAAATCAAGAATTTTTTCATTGTTATTTGTCGTTACTGGCAAGTTCATGCAAATTTTACACTTACCCCTAGTCGGAAGAAGCAGGTATTCTTGCCCCATTTTTGTATTTCTGCAAGTATGTATGGATTTTTGGCTGACTAGTTGTTATTTAAGAAGTAATTATGATAAGTAAACTTATGATTGACAGGTGCAGGAAGGGAGAACAAATTGATTTGATGGATCTTTTTAGAAAATTTAAGAAATGGAAGTAGAAAGTACATATTTTTCAAAATTAATTTAAATTATATTTTAGAAAAGTGTGTTAAGGGGGGGGTGGAGGGTGGCATTTCTATTTTTTTCTTACTGACCCTCACCAGTCCAGTTCATACTCTAGATCAGGAGAACAGTTAAGGTCTCCCGATCAGAGATACTTTACTGTATTATCCCACAATGCATCTATCAAAATTCAAATTTTGTATGCAATCATATAAGAATCAGACAAATTTTGAGCATGAGGAACTCAACCACTATGCAGGGCTCCATTTTTCCTCATATAAAATAATAGCATATGAATTTGAATTATCTTTTCACCGTGTGCTTTTTAAAATTCACGTTGAAATTTTTGAGAAATTTGAAGAAAAGTGATGACTTCTTATTATGCGTTACTGTTAGGCAGTCGCATTTTAACAAGATTTTCTGAAGAAGAAAAAAAAAAAAAACATTTTGAAGTTTGGTTCGGGAATTATTTTTGACTTACATTGTAATAAATATTATAAGATTCAAGTCAAACTTTGTATCATTATTTTGTTTTTATGAAATGGAATGTTAAGAAAAATACGCACATACAGCGACTACACCAAAGACTATGGCGAACCTTTGTTATTGAATAGCCTAGTACTGCGCATGTCCCGATCTCCTGAAGGGTCAAACACCGAGATCTCCTGATCGGGAGTATGAACCAAACTGACAACAGAAAGGTTTAAGTTTCACTCCACTGGAGGGGATATGGCATTAAATCATTTTAGTTTTTGAAATACAACATTGCTCAATTATAGCGATATGAATTGGTTAAATGAGGGGGAAGGGGCAGGGAATAATGGTGAGTATACCAGGGTAACTTGCCAGGGTGTTAATGAGAATGGAAAAAATCTATCTTGGGGATATTTTACTAAGTTACGGGTCAATTTTATGCAGTAGCTATTGTGTCTCACTAGTGTTAAATGTTTCTTATGTATATATATGTAAGCATAGCAAGATTTCATGTTGTTATACAAAACGAGTTTTGTTTGGCGTAGGTCTTTCGTTTGTAAAAGTTATATTATATTGTAGAAAATGCACAATGTTTATTGTTTGTACAAATATGGAGAAAGTCTGATTTATGTTATATATGATGAATGATATACGTTTATAATTTATCATATGTCTATGTGCAAAGTTTGTGTACATTCAATGAAATATATGATGTCATATAAAGACTTACTTTGTTGAGGTGTGCATTATCTGTTTTACCTACCCTAGAGAGAAATCCCCTCCTCTCTATTCTGGCTTCAAAATTTGTATCGGAAAAAGTCTTTAAGTCATTGGCAAACATCTTGGAACCAAGGGACATCCTACAAACTTCACACTTGGTTATGTCATCGTTCCTGAAGTTAGGGGCCCATGGCCTTCAGGAGTGGAGGCCCACACTATCTTGTAAAGAATTTTTGGAATAATTATCAAAATGGTGCAGTATTTTGTGATTTTTGAAGTAAATTTATCTTCAAGAATTTTCATTTTGTAAGCCTGTTTGCCTGCCCTTTTCAGCAATGAACAGGTCAAACTTACAAATTAACTTGCATTTTTCCCTTACAATCTTATCAGGCCCCCATGGGCAACAGCTCACGAACCCCCTCATGGTCAAACTTACTTCACTCATCCTTACCTCTTATCAGGCCCGCATCATACCCTATAAGCTGTAACCTGTCTAAATGTACAATCCAGGAATTCTCTTTCCCATAATGACTCTTTATCTCGGACCTTTTCCAGAAAAGTTTTCCAACAACATAATTAGTTTTATTCGTAACTGCACAATATTTAATTACCCTTATTCATGTATCTCTTTCCTTTCCCCCAACCCCACCCTCCCCCCACTCCTCTTAGCACTCTGATTTCATGCTTTGACTATTGCTGTACCGTATATCCTAAAAGCAAACACTAAAATAAATCAGACGAATTTGATTCTTGATTTGTGCTCAATTTGAAGCCAAATCTAATGGTGACTCTTTTTTCCCATTTTGGCCAGAATTCAGCAAAAAAAAAAATAAAACTTTTTAGTCATGAACTGGAAAATACAAAAATATTTCATGTGTGTATTTGGAAGACAGTAGGGAGGGGGGGGGGGAGGAGTGGGGGTGAATGTGATCTGAAGACCGTAGTGAGGGTGAATGTGATTTGCCAGATCCTACATAAATAGTCATCATGTCCTTAGCAAATCTTTCACCTGTCCATCATTTTATCCCTCCTATTGTTCATCAACAATTCATGTATAAAGATGAAGTTGCTTGATCATTGAACTTATAAATTTAAAGAGGTTGTTGAACATTGTTGATAGCAGACAATAGAGCTGCAGGGGTAAGCAGAAAGCTCCCCATCCCCACCATTTTTAGGCAAATCATACTTATCCCCAGACAAAACTTCCAGATTTATCCGCATATGGCAAATTTTCCGCATCCAATGCTCTCCCAATTGTGAACCTCTTTAGTGGCCAATGTGGAAGAGGATCAAGCAAACGGTGTCCGCCCACTGTCCAAAGGTCCATTAGTTCGACATTAGTCTGAAATAAAGGCCCACTAGTCCAAAGGTTCAATAGTCTGAAATAAAAGCCACTAGTCCAAAGGTTCAATAGTTGGAAAGAAAAGGCCCACTAGTCTGAAGGTCAGATAGTCCAAAGGTATAGTCCTAGGTTCACTAGTCCGAAGGTTAGGGTTAAGGTATACCTTTGGACTTTTGAACCTTTAGACTATTGGGCCTTTTACTTATTGGGCCTTCGGACTATAGTGAACCTTCGGACTAATGAACCCTGGGCTTTCGGACCTTCAAACTAGTGGGCCTTTCCTTTCGGACTAATGAACCTTTGGATTATTGGGCCTTCGGATCAGTGGGCTGGCACCAAGCAAACAAATGGTTACCGAAAGAAAAATTTAGATATGACTTGGCATAAAAACTGCAAATTTTACTATCATGATTTGAATCACTTTTAAGAAAAATTGTAGGTCTCTGCAAGTTTGCCTTCCTTGGAAAAATGTCTTACTGAAAGGATTGTGACCCCCTTCCCTCCACCACGTCCCCAGGGGCGCAGTACCTTTAAAAAAAATCTTAAAAGGAACCTTTTTGGTCAAATGCCTCCCCATAAAAAAATTCTTTTGGGACCTTTTTTGCTCATTTATTTTGACTTTAGGGGTGATTTGTTTCATATCCAAATTTCTGCTATTTATAGGAACATTTTCTTCACATTTTCCAGGATATTCTTTTTAATTATCGGAAAATTTTGCTCCTTTTGCTCATTTTCTTTTGGGGTAATTTTTTCTTTTTCGGACAATATCGTATACTTTTTTTCTTTTTTTTTTTTTCAGGATGCAAGTTTAATTAAGGGGGTTAATAATAACAATAATACACAGTTCTTATGAAGCGCAACACACATTTAAGTCTCATTGCGCTGATTCAGAAGAAAAATAAATAAAAAAGAGGGGGGGGAACAACTATAAACAAAATCCCCGACGGGAGGTAGGCTATACCGCACACTGGTGCTAGGGTTTTGAGAAAATGGTGCATATTTTTTATCTCAAATATAGCCTGATCTGAAGAGAATTTTGTTTATACTAATAAATAACATCATATATGCAGTGACGTAGGAATCGAGGGGCCAGGGAGCCAAGGCTCCCCCCCCCCTCCTCCCTATGTCAATAATGAAGGTCTAACGAAATGATGATTTTGATGGAACATCTTTTCTTTCGGAAAAATTTAAATTTCAAAATTTTAAAATTCAATTTTGATTTTCTTCATTTTCGAAATTTTCAGTTTTCAAAAATTGCTTTCATTTACGGAATTTTCTTCTTTTTGAAAAGTTTCTTTCATTTTGAAAAGTTTTCTTATTTTCATAATTTTTTTAGTTTTCACAAAATTTGTATCAATTTTCAGGATATTTCCCTTATTTTGGATCAACATTTTCTTCAACTTTAAAAACCTTTTATTAATTTTTGTTAAATTGTTTCACTTTTGAGGAATTTTTGTCAATTTTGGTCAATTTTTGTGAAATTTGGCTGAATTTTTGTGAAATGTCCTTTTTCAATTTATTATTTTAACATAAAATTTTTTTTATTTTTAGACAAAATTAAGTCCCCCTCCCCCTCCTTTCCCCCTCTCCCTCCTAAATTTTCCTATGATAATTTCTTTAAAGAGGTTTAAAGAATTGATTTTGAAGAGTCAGATTTCATGCATGCACTTTTTTCTTCCTGAAAAACTTTCAGTTTTCTTTCAATTTATTTTAAAAAAATCATTTTTATGAAATTTGCAGCAATTTTTGTGTAATTTTCTTCATTTTGGATCAACTTTTCCTTCAACTTTCAAAACGTTTTTATTCATTTTTGGGAGATTGTCTTCACTTTTGGGAATTTTTTGGTCATTTCCTTCATTTTTGTGAAATTTGGCTGAATTTTCATGAAATGTCCTCAATCCATTTTCAGGAATGTTTACACCGCCCCCTCCTCTTTCCCTCTACCCCCATTACCGATAGTTTTAACGTGATAGGAGACTCGTACATTTTTGTAGATTTTGTTGGGACAAAAATTAAATCTTTCTCCTCACAGCACGGCCTTCAGTGTCAAGCCCTGGTAAATTGTGTCAATAAATATTAAATGTATGTTACAACTTCTATGTACTATGTAAGTATGTAGGATTTGTAAGTGAGTGAATTTCTATTTTTAAAGCTAAAATAATAACCTAGAATAATTTCATATAGGCCTTAACTTTCAAAAGTGCTTTTCCTGCCCCGTCCGCCCTAACTTTTAAAGGAAAACTCCTGCCCCCTTGGCCATCCTGTTCTCTACCCTTCCTGGTGGCATGGGCCCTTGCCCTCGTGATTCCGACATCGATGGTTGAACTTAAACTATTCAAATGATCAGTTGTATGAACTAGAACATCAATGATGTAGTAGCTCAACATATTTGGGGTGGCTACAAGCCTGTTTATTTATATTTTTATGTATTTTTTATTTCATAGGTGGGTAGTTAATTTGAGTAGCGCTGGGCTGGGGTTGTTAGGAAAGAAATCCATGTTTGATGTTTATATTTTTGGAAATGCAAGCAGGAGCTTTATCATCGTTGTGATGCTAGAACATAAATAATGTAGTAGCTCAATATATGTTTGGGGTGGGTATCAGACTGTTTTTGTTGGTGGGGACCTAAATTGGGTAAGCTGGAGTTGTTGGGAAAGCAATACAAGTTTGATTAGCACTGTGCAAAATCGATTTGGGTTCCAGCCCTGAACAATGAAACTACAATATTTTTGTTATGGGGACCCAGAGCACCATAGGTGTCGGAAAGAGCTTGGGGCAAGGGAGGGAGAGCAAAAAAGTTAAAGTGCGCTTTTTTGACAGTAATTTGGGAACATTTTATTTTTAAAAAAGAGGTACTCTTGTCAGTTTTCGAAATTGTGGAGGAGGAAATATGCCCCTGCCCCATGATTTCTATACAAATGGTTTGAGCATAGGCGGGATTTGGGGGAGGGGGGATTTCCCCACCCTCACTTTTTTGTCCAAATGGGTACTTTTGTATGGTGATGTGATGTATCTTAGCGTATTTTTGTTTTTGTTGCTTAGAAAATTATAAGGGAAATGCTCCCTCCCACCATGGCCATCGGTATTGGTGCCCCTGGTATATGCTTTAATTGTATCAAATAATTATAACTGTATTTAACAGATTCTATGTATTATGTAGTATGAGTGAGTTTGTTTTCAAGCTTCAAGACTGACCTAGAATAATTTCAAATAAATTTTAAAAGGACGCCCCCTAATCCGCCCTTAAGATTTAGAAGGTCACCTCCTACCCCCGCCCGCACTAATTTTAAAAGGGCACCTTCTCTCCCTATTCTAAGGTTAGGTGTAGCCCCCCCCCCCCTCCCCCGAAAATTTTTAAAATAAAATCATGATGGATTTTACATCCTTGTAACAAGACATGATTTCAACGATAGCATATTTTCCTCATATTGCTAATATATCAATTATTACAAGCAAAAAATTAATTATCGCAATTAATGACTCACAATTAATTAATAATAGCATCCCACAAATACACTTCCAAGTGGCAATCATTATAACAAAATATAACATAAAACGGTTTTTATAATTTCTTTCAGTCTTTTTTGGGCCTACTTACTTGACCCCTGACATGCCTGAAGTAGTCCGTTGGATCATGGAGCTATTAACTTAGAAGTTAATAGCTCCATGGTTGAATAAAGGTGGTTTAATGCATCAGTTATTACCGTCATGTGTCATCTGCACGTAAACAAAAACCTATTGTGAGTTGTGCCAGGTCATGTGTGTGATTAGAAAGGTGTTTTTATCAGGGAGTTATTTACACTTTGGTAAAAAAAAAAATAGCCAGAGATACACAATTGCGCTATAATTTAGGCTATTTTAGCCATTCTTGAGCTTGCATAGTTTTGAAACCCAAGTTATAGCCCAAGCAAACTATCAATACAAGTGCTGCGCTCCAATTGGGAGAAATCCCAAACGGGATATCAAGCTCGATTAGCATATTTGCCAGACGGTATTTTACTGCTCCAGCCAAACATATAGCTTTATTTCATTCGGATATATTCGGTGATTTCCCGAGCCAATGTTTATTATATATGCTATGTTCGTTCGGATTGCGCCGAGCGAAATCTGATTATTTGAAACATTCTTAGCGAATTTTGGAATGCAAAATTCTTTCAAACTACCGCACTTACAAACTGTTGTTGCATCCATGGATCGATCTATTCAAAGAGCTTGTAGAAGCTCTTTGATCTATTTAAGGCAAACATGAAAACACACCAGAATGTCGAATAAGAAATTCGAACGTATTCGTACGAAATCTGGATTTTGGGTTAGCCTCCTTTAAGCTCAAAATCTCTTAAAGGGAAGTTGAGCTAAAAATTGTATAGCTCTTTCCACAAAAAAAAAGATAATTCAAGAACGAACATTCTCTGCTCATCAGCTAATTCTTATCGAAACTTACCCCTTCAAATACCTAAAATCGCATAGCTTAAGGCCCCAGAACCCCCAACAGGGATTCTCCCCTGGGCCCCTACAGTCCCCCCCCCTCCCCTTCCCCCGCTAAAAACAACAACAAGCAACAACAAAAAAAAGTACCCTAGCTACGCCCTATCCGTTCCCAAATATTGTTTTAGCGTTCATGGTGACACAGTTGTACGACTTTGCCCGAAGCAATTACCTGATTACACCGTACCAGAACCTCGTACACTGTAAGCCGTTTAGCACTTGTATGTTTGCCCCAATGTTTGAGTTAACTATAAATTCCTCACACAAAACTATTAGCATTTCAAAAGTAGCTATAAATAGCCGCTAACTCAAGTCCTCTCATTGTATATTGTATTGTGAATCAATTCAATGGTTTCACGTTTACCGTAACGTACATCGATCTTCATTTACAAACTTTTCGTTAAGTATATTCGATAAGTAAAGGCGTATTGAAATCATATATCCGCAATGTTGAACAGATAGTATTGTCTACAGTAAAACAGGAAGAGGCATCAGTTCAACTGATCGTTTCTGGAGGAATATCGGTTTAGTACATTGCGTAACTCCATCAACAGTGCGACTGATAAATACTTTCACTCCACATCTGTTCACAGAGCTTTATCACATTGAAAGAAAAAACACCTGCAAGTTGCGGGTCGTAATTTTGTTAAATTCAAGTGATCTGACTGTTCGTCTGCCCGTGGAATTTGTTTCATTCTAATATTGAGGAATATTGTTATATCATTTGAGCCTATTACGGGTATGTTTTTTGTATTTTTAATTTAGCATAATTTTAGGAGAGACAGAGCGTGACGCCGTCAGGCATTTGTAAGGGAGGGGTTGGGGAGGGCTTGGGGTTGGGGTGGGGTTGGGGTTGGGGTTGTGGAGGGGTTGGGGAGGGGTTGGGGAGGGGTTGGGGTTGGGGTGGGAGGGGGGGTTGGGGAAGGGGTGGGGTTGGGGGGTTGGGGAAGGGGTGGAGAGGGGTTGGGGAAGGGTTGAGTCAAATTACCAAAATGAAGGTGGGAAATACCTGCGGCATAACTACAAACAGAGTTTAAGCAGCTAACGATATCTTTAATTTTTGCAAGTTCTCAATTTGTTATATTCTTCTGTGTACCGTTGAAAACTTTTTCATGTGTTTTATGGATCGTTTTCCAACAAACTGTCAAAATCTGGAGCAGCAGGACGTAAAAAACAGGGTGACACAGTCTCACAAATACAACTAACTCGCCCTTGGTCACAACGTAAGGCGTTAGAGTCCTATTACGCGATAAGACATTCCGAAGAAACAGTAGCGGATTCTAAATTTGACCTTGAAGATGAGGAAAGCGAAAACAGGCAAAGTGCAATTAAGAGTTTTCAATCTTCAATAGAAAGAGCGATGGATCAGTTTAAAAGTTCGATTTCACAACTTGAACGTGAATTGGGTCGCGCCATTGACTTTCAAGGAAAGAGAATTGACAGTCTTGAAGGTAAATTGAAAAGTCAGGAGGAAACTAACCGTAACATTACTGTTAAGGTTGCGCACCTAGAGGCTCTTGTGAAGAAACTCTCAAACCAATCAAATAAGACAGAAATGATTTCGAGACGAAATAACCTGAGAATTGTGGGCATCCCCACTCCAGAGATGAGGTATGTGAGGACATTGTCAAAAATCAAGTATTATCAAAGTTTGATGATATAGGTGACGTACGCATCGAGAGGGCACAACGTGGTGGGAGAGGACTGGATGGGCCCCCCCCTCCCTTACATATTCTGGTGCGGTGTTTGCCTTTCAAGGACAAGTTTAATGTTCTTAAAAAGTCAAGATTCAGTCTGAGGGAGCAACTCTTCTACGTCACAGAGGACTTGACGATGGTGGACCTAAAAGAGGTGGTCTAAGGATGTAAAGGCCCTCTATTACCATGGTACGAAACTTAAGTTTTCTGTTTGTTTGTTTGTTTTTTTAGGGGGGGGGGATAGTCATGGGAAGGGAAACCTTATCGTTTTCAAGCTCTAGATGAACGAAGTTAAAATACTGCGCGGGTGCCAGCGAATCTGACTTTTCGCTGGTGGACTTAGAATGCCGTCCCATTTCAGTCTTTCAAGTCATTGTGGATTATTTCTTACAGCATGGTTGCTGTTTTGTTTTCAACTAAACTGCTGAAAAATGATTGATTTATATATATGTTTTCTTCATTGGAAATTTTGTTTACTTATCACTCGTGTTTTTGTAAAATTTATGTTTTTGCTGCATTTCGATCATCATACGCAACCAAAGCTTTTATGCAGCTGCTAGAAGGAGCCTATATAGCCTTTTTGTAAGTGTTTTCTTTTCATTCTTTTTTAAAGTTCTATTATCTTCACACTCCACACGGTATTATGCAAAGGTTATCTATTGTACTGTATACAACCGACATTCTTCCCAGGCTTATCCTACTACAATGTTCTGGTATTGTATGTATGTTCCTTATTTTATCGATCAATTGTAATTCACACTCGTTTTGCCCTTAGAGTATATGGCAGAGGTTTATTTTTGTTCTCTTAATGTCTGGGGTTTGAGAGACGTGAAAAAGCGGGCGTACGATATTTTCAAGGCTACATCGGAAAGATTATATGTTTTATTTACTTCAAGAAATTCATAGGCTGATGCATGTTTGGAGTAATGAATGGGGAAGTAAGTTTTTTTTTTCTTCCATGGAAAGAGTAATGCTCGCGGTGTTTGTATCCTGGTTAACACATGCCTTAATGGGAGTGTTGATACGTTTATCTCAGACGATAATGGTCGCCTTCTTTGCTTGCAGATTATGATTTAGAGTTTTTTGATTAACGTTTATGCTCCCAATATTTACACTCCTTATTTTCCCCGAAATATTATGCGTTCCACTTCCAATTACCGGGGTAATTACATTATTTAGGGTGAGGATTTTAATATGGTTTTGAATATGTCACTGGATAAAGAGGGTGGTCGACCATTAACTAACTTTTAAGGCGCGGCAGAAGGTTTTTACCATTATGTCTGATTTTAACCTCGTTGATGTGTGGAGGGAAAGGAATCCCTTCTTAAAGCGGTATTCCTGGTTTTCAAAAGTGACTAAATCCACGCACTGTCGTTTAGATGTTTCTTATTTCTAGAAGCCTTTTACAATGTGTTATTGATTCTTTCATTGTTCCAAGTATTAAAACAGATCATAAGTTGATTACTTTAAGTTTTGAATCTTTCGATTGCAAACGTGGCAGAGGTTTTTGGAAATTTAATGTCTCTTTACTGAACGATGACTGTTACATTAAGACAATTAGAGATTTGATTTAGTCAACTATTAATGACAATTCTCTTCTTAATCCTAAATATTTGATAAAGTCAACTATTAATGACAAGTCTCATCTTAATCCCTCTCAACTTTGGAAATATTCTAAGTTTGTAATCCGTCCTAAAACAATTTTGTATTCATCTAAAAAGGCCAAGGAACGTCGTCTGCTTGAGACAAAACTTTTGATGGATATTTGAACTGCTGGGGATAATTATCATCTTAACCCATGTGATGAATTGTATAGTAAGTTAAGTCAATGTAACAGAGCGTTAGAAAATTTGTATGAACAGAAAATACAGGGTACTATTGTCTGTTTAAATGCTAGGTGGGTAGAGTATGGTGGAAAATGTTCGAAGTACTTTTTGGATCTTGAAAGGCGCAATAAAAGTATAAATTGTATAAATAGCTTACCAGATGAGTCTGGGAATATTATTACTGATAAGGATAAAATCCTGTTACATATTCGCTCTTTTTATTAATCTCTTTACGCCTGTTCTAACAGTTGTAATCCGGATCCTTTCTTATTAGATCTAGGTAATGAGTCTCGCCTTTTAGTGACGATCAGATGCTCTCTTGTAGGGGCTTGATTGTGTTTTGTATAATTTCATCTGGAATGGGAAACCCGACAAAATAAATCGTTGTCTTCTAATTAATTCAACTGAGTCTGGAGGTCTTAACATGGTACACATCGAGTCTTTTTGAATGCTTTAAAGATTGCATGGGTGAAACGTTACTTGGTTGGCGACAATTCATCTTGGTCTTTATTTTCTGATATCTACCTCTCTTCGAAGGGGAAAAGTTAACTTTTTAAGTGTAATCAAATGGTTAGGTGATGTGAACATTAAGAATAAATCCATTACGATGTCTGTCGGACATGGGCTTATGTTAATTGTAATACGGTAACCAGAATTGTTTTTCTAACGAGATAATTTCGAATAATAGTCATATCCGTATTAGCAACAAACCCATTTTCATTTCTACCTTGCTGGCAAAAAACTGTGTTAGAGTTTGTGATTTGTTAGCCGTTGATGGTAACTTTTTGGACTGATTTTTTTTGCCAAAAGTTTGATGTTTACTCTGTGCCATTTACGATTCCTAGAGAATGGATAAGCTCTCGTACACACAAGGATGTTGATACTAGCGTCACTCCGCCTAAATTATTAGTTCGAAAATTTGGTGATATAAAGGTAACAAGATTTGTGTATTAGACGTCAGTGCACCACAACTGGTTCTTAAAGGCCGTGGACATTGACTTGGTTGTCGATGTTATGTCTGTCCGTACGTCGTACCTGTGTACTCGTCCGGGTCGTATTAAGCGTTTCGTGATAGCATTGTTACTATTCTAACCGATTACGCAGGCGACGACCCCGTCATTGTAATTGTGTGTTCACTCGTCGTCGTCGTATAAGATTATGGTAAATCGTTTAACTCTAAATCTAATCGCTCAGCGGAAATGGGTAATTGATTTTCAGGATAATGTTCTTAATTGGAATTCTATTTACGTTCTTGTCATGTTTCTGTCATGGATACCAAAGTGAGGTATTTCCAGTACGAATTCCTTAACCGCTTTATTGCCACAAATCAGTATTTGTGTGAAGTGGGAATTTGTAACGATTCTCTGCGTAGCTTTTGTCATTCTTAAATTGAGACAATAATGCACCTCTTTTGGAGCTGCCATTTTACACATTCCTTCTGGGTGTGTTTGCAAAACTTCCTTGGTGTAGCAGTTTTGCCACTTACATACGAGATTATTTGCTTCAGCTATATAAGTGGTAGAGATAGTTATCTAAACTTTGTTATTTTCAATGCTAAGCTTTTTATTTTTTCTTGTAAATTTGATAAAAGTATTCCTGTTGTTAGGAACTTCCTTTCGAGGTTGAGTCATCTCTTAAGGGTCAAGAAGTATAATTATGTTAAAAACGATCGGCTAACTACTTTTTCGAGAAAGCTTGACTCACTTCCCAAATTAAGAGATCTTTGTTTTGAGATTTAAACTTCTTTTTTTTTTAAATCGAGTTGATGTTGGTTGTTGCCTAAGGCTTTTGATTGGTTCAATACGTTATTTTGTATTTATTGTTTTTAAATGTGGAATTCTTTAAAAAAAAAAAAAAATTATCACTTCATTTTCTTCCCTTTTCCTGGTTTTTCTGAGAAAGTTATTTTTGCATATTTTGTTATTATTGTAGATATTGTTCCTGAATCTATTGTGATTTTCACCATGTTTCTGATATTGTAATGATACTACTGAAGGAGCACCGCTAGCCCTCAGAGTACCAGGTTGTTGTTGTTGTTTTGTTTTTTGTTAAACGCGGAAAATGACAACAACAACAAAATCCAATAGCCAAAAAGCCAAATAATATTTCCTGTGGCCAAAAAAATCCCAAAAACTAAAGAAAAAAATCCCAATTTCTTCTCCAAATTTGGCTTCTAACAGTCTTAAGAAGCCAATCTTCCATGTATGCTGTTATCCATGCAGAAGAGCTGGCTGAATGGCTTCAGAGAGTAGCCATTTAGATGCCTTGCTGTTATGCGTGCATAACAATTGCATTTTAGTTATTGTTGCTTCCCAGGTATATGCATTAGCCTTTGGGGTTTGACGTAAACAATTTTCACATATCTGATCGTATCTCAAGCATTAATAAATAATTCCCATTCTTTGAAATTTTGAAAGAAATATTATTATGATTTTTTTTTACTTTTTTTATTTTCATATATGGTTGTATGATAAGAGATTTTTAGATAAGCAATAAAAGAAGATGAGATGGCTGGATTTTCAGTTTGCACAAAAGATTCTGAAAAAACTAAATTATTATTTTAAATAATAGTTCAGGCGTTTGCGTGTGATCTTCGACAGACATAGGCTAGATAATTCTTCAGCAGGACTTCAGATTATACTTCAATTATGCTTCAGCTGTTGAAAGTTAAGAGATGTGTTGCTACTATTATGAGCATGAAATATGTATTCAAAGATATTCTAATCAGATCATTCAAAAATTATTCAAAATTGACGATTTAGTTTCTATTATAAACTCATGACTCGTGGAAATGTATAACAAGCAAGCAGGAGAAATATGTAAAATTCGTGTCTGGAACTCATTTAGTTGACGTGACGTGGCAAATTTACCTGTTTACATGTTTTCCCTCTAATAAAATTCGGGATACGGAGGTGGTGGGAGGGTACATATCGCCCTGCTTGGGAATTATCGCCTATGACATCAGAGACCGGGCTTCCACATTTGATGAACTTTCAATGCTATTAAAAACTGGTCTTCCAACCCCTTTTAATGAAACCACAATTTGAAACAAACACCACTCTAATCTCTTACTTAAATCACACAACTCGCTTGGCAAATGATACTTAATACCTACATCCCAGGCACTGTGTGTTTATGCTCATGGTTCATTAATTCATAGAAATTTATAATTGTCGGAACTACTTTCATTAGGCCTGTGCCTGTGGTCTGTGACCATATTATTGTTAATACAGTTTAGCTAGATAGGGTCAAGACAATGTACCTGCTGCTAGTGCACTCTATTTTCACTAACAACATTCTGAATTTTGTTGTGAGTTAGATATTGTGGGTTTGTAACTTTAACTGTAATTTTCTGTGTTCTAAATTCAAAATAAAATTAATTGCATGCATGGAACAATTTACTTTTTACTGATAATCAATCACAATCTTTTTGAAGAAAATTTATTTGCTTCCTGACCATCATTAACTTGAATTTCAATATGGACATCTTTTACACAAGTGGAAGTGTACACATTTCTGAATAGAATGTTCTTACATTTTGTTAAAAACTTTGTTTTGTTTTTCAGCTATAATGACTGAATAAAACTATAATAATCCTTCATTTGTTACTCAGTAAGATGGGAGTTTTGCCTAATTATCATTTCTTTACTTTCATTTGTACTTTTATAGGAATGGTCAAATTCAACTGCTGCTGAATTCAAAATAAGTTTCTCACTATATTATAACTAGGGGCCTGTCCAGGTTTCAGTGGTTTGGGACCTAACTAGTAACTGAAAACCAGTGGCATTGCTGTTGGGAAGAGGGGGAGGGGGTCATTCTCCTGCTGGAAATTTGCCAGAACGAAAGATTTTGTTCTAAAAATATCCTTCTTTCTGTTCACTTTCCAAAACATTTGCTCAATATATGTGATATATCTGACTTTTTCTACAAAATCAATTATTCTTTTATCATGAAAAGAAATGTGAAAAATTTCTTCTCTATATTTTTATAATAACTTTAGTTTTCTCAGGGGCAACATATTTTGTGGGGATGAATTTCCCCTCCAATAGTGCTGCCACTCCCGTGTGGAAAAATCATGTTTTTTTTTTAAATGCACCCGAACGACAACATAGATGTGAATTGAGGGGAAAAGGGAACTTTCCTCCCACTTTGTATCTTTTTTCATGGTGATTATTTGCAGCTTAGCATGATTTTCCCCAATTTTGACTTTGCCCCCCACTCTTACCCCCTTGCACACACACACACTTTCAGTAGGCAAATCCCACCCATGCTTCATGTAAAATTGTTTTTGTTCAATGAATCTTTTACCAGTGATTGCAAAGTTTACAGTATGTTCATTGCTAATTATGTTTACACTTATATCCTTGTTAATCATTAACAAACAACACCTATTAACTGTATGCCTCATATACTGATGGTCATTTTCTTTTACTTTTTATTTTTAGTTGCAAATCATCAGCATTAATAAACCTTATTCAGCACAATGGGTTTACTTATCTTCTCACTTCACATGAGTGCACTTTCGTAAACTTCAAAAGCTCCTTGTATGCAGTAACTGATAAGTGGCCAATTCACATAACACTGTGGCTTTGTGTATCGCTTTCATCAACTTTAAATAATCCTGTTTTTAATGCACACTTTTAAAGAGTTAATGTTTTTAGATATACATTTATCAAAGCAGTAGAGTAAGTTAGGTTGAACTTGTTTGTTTTTTGTTAGTTTCGTGTGTACTAGAGACAGATTTCCTCATTAATGGCTTAATGATAAAAGTCAACTTTCTTTTAGAAAACAGTAAATAGTACAAGGGTAACATAATTTTGAATTTATAATGAGTCTTGAGGGTTAATTTTGCAGGTGTGGTGATGTTGTAAGCCTCAGGATCGATGGCTTTAGTCATTAAACCCCATGCCTGTTCTTTTTTTGACTGGCTTGTTCATAAAATTTGTGAAAAGAGCACACAAGTTGGCTGAAAGTTCTAAGGAAGCAGGAGAAAGATGGGGTACCAGGGGCTTACCTCCTTTTCAAAGAAACTATAAAGGATTTTATGAAATAACCAACAATACTGATATTTTGTAGAATTGGCAAAATTATTTTTAATTTCTTCTTGAGAAGGATAACTTCTGTAAGAGCTTCAGGGAGATTTGCCTCTTAGCTGAAACCCCAAATCCATTTTTCAGATAAACAAAAAATAGTTTTGCTTCTGTCACTGGCAAAAATTGACCACGATATCTTTTTATTTTCTGTATTAAGAAATAATTGTCACGAATTACAACCTATGCCCTCCCCTCCTAAATACCCTGCCATATTTGTTTTGTTGAGGAAATGCAGGACAGTTTGAAGTATCCAGTGGCAGTGATTTCTTACCAACATAAGGGAGGGGAGGGGGGAGAGCCAACCCACAACCTAGACATTGGTGTAGCCAGCCATAAAGGCTTTATTTTGTACGGGGACAGCATATATGTCCCCCAACAAAATTATTAGGAGTGGGGCCCCGCCCTCTACTTCCACCTATGTGCATATGCATCTTATGTTGATAACAGCATCTGCCAGACTTTAAGAAGAGTTTCATAAGTTGACATACCTATCTCTCATCTATAAAACATGTACTTGCCACTCATTCATTAGTCAGAATATTCATGTAGTTGCAATGTTCCTGTTCATTTGATTCATTGTTGGCTTGAGTGTCTCATTAACCACCTGACGAGCTCTTCTGGGCTTTGACATCTAATGCTATTCATTTGCAAAAGATGTCAAAGGACCAAATGAGGCACTGCCCTAATAACAAACTGACAAACATAAGGTCCGAAACTGTTCATGCATTGAGATGTGTGCTTGTTTAAAATGTTGATAAATTCTATATCAAAATATTGTGTTAATTACGACTTACTGGAAGAATTACAGAAAATAGCTTATCAAGAATTTTTGACAAACCTAAAATTCCATTACACCAGTATCTAGATATCAACAATTTTTGTTTCTTGCAGATTTCAATGTAGCTGAGCTTAAAAAAGTGGATTATTATTTTGTGCAAGACATCAAAAATGTCCTTTCATGAACAGTCGTGGTGTTTATTTCAGGTGCTTTCATCTGTTAGGTGCTTTAATATCTCTGACTATGATAGTCATGACCCCCTCTGCATATGTATGTGCTTCCCCTTACCAAAATCATACTAAAAATATGTAACTCTTAAGGATGGATGGAGATTTTGGCCAAGTTCACCCTCTTTAAGTGATTGTTCTCTCTTAAAGGTGCTTGTTCCCCAATTGCAAAAGTCCCGTCTATACAGGTTAACTCCTGCAGTTAAATCAATGTTTCGTGAATCTCCCCCTTCCTCCAGATTCAGGATCATTACAAAACCTTGCTCCAGGCCATGTTTACCTTTTCTGGGTTTGCTACAGGATTGGTGGGGGTCACCTTATCAAGGGGCCCTGTGTTTAAGCCATTTTGTTATTTGTCGGTCACAGAAGTAGTTTCCTTTACTGTTTTCCTGGGGTGATCGGTGCAAGGGGGATCCATTACCCTAATCTCTGATCATGAGACATTCCTCAAAACCCTGAGCTTCACCCACACAAAGTAATAGCTATAGATTGAAATAAGCTTAATTTGCTTTACGCTATTTATTCTCAGAAAAAACGATGCCAATTTTATCATTTGTCATCTGGAAAAATTCATGCCCTACACTTTAAGCCACATAGGGATGAGTAGTTTTGAAGGTTGGACAACGGGCATAATGTACTTGTCAGTTATATGACTGACCACTACTACCCCCAGCAATGGCAGTCAAAGGTGAGTCATTGACATATGAAATAGTGACTCACATGTGCGTCATTGTACCAAATTGTCAGTCACCAGAGTGACTCTTGAGGTGGGTCAATTTATTTCAGACCTATTGACTTTGCACAGATGTGAGTGATTTGGGAAAGTCATTTCACAAAAAAATGTCAGTCACATGAGGGGTGCATCAATGTACATGTTTTGTCCACCCACCTTGGTGCAATGACTCGCCTTGTCCGGGGTGTAGGGTGAGTCACACAATTGACAAGTGCATAATGAAGGAAATGTGCATTTGATATCAGGGCAAAGGAACATACAGTATATAGTGCACATGTTGTGGCTTAAAAACTTATGACTGATCAATGTGTGACTTAATAAAATGGATGCTACCTTCAAATTAAAGAGACTGTACAATCAAAATTTGAAATGACAAAAGCTTTCATTTCAGCAATTTATTCAAATCTTTACATTTCTTTCTCATATAAACCGTTGAAAATAAAAGCATCTCCAACATTAAAAACAAAACACTTGAATAACGAAAGTTCTTTTACATAAAACATTGCCTTTCTAATCAACGTAATAACTAGACATCAATGATGTTATAGCTCAACCCATTACAATGCAAGAAGAATTGATTGCTTTCAGTGATTTTATTTTTGTCATATGTACTTTTATGATGCTTTTAAAGTTTGATTTGAGGTGCATTCCATTTGTGGGCAATTATTCATCATGTTAAAAATTCAAGAGTTTCAACTTTCCCGTATGAGTTGTATTCAGTTTGTTTGTTTGGGTGTAATGGCACCTTAACAGTCAGGTCATATGTGCCAAACGAGGTTAGTTGTGAATGACTGTCAGATTGGTTCTCAGTAATGACTTAGTTTTGCAGTGGGTGCAATGAGGTTCATGTTATAGCGATGTCTGAAAAATTATGCTTCTAACAAAAGCTATGTGACATTCAATGCATGGTGCCATCATGTCTCACTTGATTAATGACGTTGGCGAGGTCATAGGTAAATTCCACCACAACATATAGTTAGAAAATACATTTTGCAAACATAACAAAAGTTTAACATTTACACATTAATCTTCATAAATGTTAGATTAATTTAATTTGGCCGGTACTGAAAAAGATTACTAACCAAGCATGTTTCAAAACGGCCAAATATGTTATAATTAGCCAGTAATCGGCCAAACTAGCAGCTAAGGTTGTGACAGTTAGCATTTTTTCATAAATGTACAGCTGTCACCATTACGGTCCATAACCGTTTAACCGTAAGGCCAGTTGTCATAAGTGGACGCCCTTTTTAACGCAGGTATAAAGCGAAATCTTCGCCAGGTTCTTAACAATTATCTACCTACTGTGGTGTAGCGGTTATCATACATGTCCACAGACCACGAGGTCCTGGGTTCAAGCCTGGGTTGGGTAGACACGCCAGTGCACCACAACTGGTTATCAAAGGCCGTGGACATTGACTTGGTTGTTGATGTTATGTCTGTCCGTACGTCGTACCTGTGTTCTCGTCCGGATCGTATTAGGCGTTTCATGATAGCATTGTTACTATCATAAGCGATTACGCAGGTGACAACCCCGTCATTGTAATTGTGCGTCTACTCGTCGTCGTCAGTTCTTATTAATAGACCTTCCATAGCAACCCATGCTAATCCACCACTTGAAAGACGCTACCGTTATATTCACTATGTAATGTGCAAACATGCACTTCCTGCTTCTCGTATGAGTGTGTGAAAGTCAAGTTGACATGTACGATCGTTACTTAAATTTTGATATCTGGTGTTTTTATTCTTACATAATTAGTTCTTAAATAAATAAATTATTATCCGATAAAAAAATCATATATTTCATGTACTTTCTTTGTCAAATACTGTTAAAAAATCTTGTTTAATGAGGAACGAAACATAACATAGAAATCATGCTGCCAAATTTGTTTGTGACTTCAAAGAAACATACATATGAAATATAATGGAATTTCGTTTTAAAGTTATGCCCCTAATTGTGTTTCATTTGACATTTTACCATAATTGATGAAGAAATTACTGTTTTCCCCCTTAAACTTAACAAAGGGTGGAGGGGGAGGGTGGAAGGGTGAAGGGGAGGGTGGAGGTGGAGGGGAGGGTGGAGGAGGAGGGGGAGGGGAGGGTGGAGGGGAGGGTGGAGGGGAGGGTGGATCGGGAGGGTGGATCGGGAGGGTGGATCAGGAGGGTGGATCGGGAGGGTGGATCGGGAGGGTGGATCGGGAGGTGGATCAGGGGAGGGTGGATCAGGAGGGTGGAGGGTAGGGTGGAGGGTAGGGTGGAGGGTAAGGGTGGAGGGTAGGGTGGAGGGGGGTGGAGGGTAGGGTGGAGGGTAAGGGTGGAGGGGTAAGGGGGAGGGTGGGAGGGGGTGGAGGGTAAGGGTGGAGGGTAAGGGTGGAGGGTAAGGGTGGAGGGTAAGGGTGGAGGGTAAGGGTGGAGGGTAAGGGTGGAGGGTAAGGGTACGGGGAGGGGAGAAACAGCGTTGGGCAGAGGCGGTTGTGGCTACAGGAAATGGGATGGTAAATTTCGTCCAACGTATCTTTTTTTTATTGGTATTTCTTGTCCCCAGTAGGCAAATAGACTAAAATATTGGATGGGATCAATAGCTAAATACAAGTGTAACTGCCACGGTCATGTGGAGAACGAATTTTGTTTATACAACAGGAGACAAAGAAAATTGTTAAATAGGGTAGAGAGGGGGAATACCCCCATTGTGGGAGTATTCCCTCATAATGGCGGGGAACACAGAGGGTAGGCCTATAAATGTTGTATTCATATATCGTTTTGTCAGTTTGTAGTAGCTGCTGTAGGATATTGTGTAACTTCTTTCTGGGACATACAACATAAACTTCAAAATTATCATGCTACGTCAGAGTTCTTACTCACATATGGGGACAGGCTTAACGCACCACACCCTGACACACATCTGAGGCTAACATGTTTTTAAAACACATTTTTATTTCAATATTGGGTATATAGTGGTGCGTGGCCAGGGGGCAGGGAAGACTTTCCAATAATTACGGCCCTTAGTGTTTGATAATGGTAATCCCAGGGTCATACAAGCAAGAATATGTCTCCTTTGATTTAGGTAAACAATTTGAATAGAAGAAAAATCTTTTTGATTCCTATGCCAGACATGACAGTATCTGAAATGCGAGGAACAAGAATTAAATTTTTTAAAAATCGCGCAGAACGAAAAAAGAAGGTTATTAAAATAAACATAAAGCAAATGAAAAATAAGAAACTACTGTTGCATGCTTAACAGTAAAGAAATAAAATAGATAATACAAGGATAAAATATACTTATCTCACTAAAAAGAAAGAAACCAGAGAAAATACATAATACTTCTTTAAAAAAATAATAACGCACCTGATTTCATGGCCCTCGGTATTCGCGAACTTAGGGCCGGGTATATGCAGCATACTACCTCATTTATTTAAGAATAGTGACAATTGAAAAATATGCTTCTAACAAAAAGTTGTAAGCCGTTTTGTATTAATTTTAATGTAGGAGTTAATGGAGGTTTCCACTATGTAACGGTCGATTACCGACGTTATCGGAGAGCAAAGGTCACTTTGAGTGCAGCATATTCTGCAACAATACATTTTAAAAACAAAATTACGAACATTAGCAACCATCTACATGTATTAAAAAAATATCTTAGGCTATGACGTTAACCTGTTTGATTTTTTCTGCATAGGACTTCCAAATTGTTTAGTTTTAGTTTCGCTACGGAAAAAGCGTACTGCCGTGATTCCCGGGATACATATTCCCCTACTTTTTAAGTATAGGCCTATGGAATTAAAAAAAAATAGTACACAATTGGGGGTGGGGTGTTTTTTGAGTTTCAATTCGTATCTTGTGACCCCAAGTTTGGATAAGAAGCCAAGCAAGCTCCTTCACGTTGAAGATGTGAATTTACGGCCCTGAAGTGTCAACGATTCATTGTATGAAAATGCTTTTCTGCATCTCAGAATTCAATTGTCTTATCAGGGGTGGCGGAGCGTTCAAAATATTGGGGGATTTAATGAGATAAGGTGACATGTGATACGTTCACCTAAAATTATTAGGCTGAAGCCCGCACATCCCCCTTCCCAGCTCCGTCGCCTCTGTCGATTTCAAGTCATCATTGATGATAGGACCTAAATAAAAACCTTGATATGAACGCATAATGTAAGTTTCGCGTAACTAGCATGGCTACTTTAATATGAAATTAAAATTGGTTCTTCCCCGTTTTTCTGTTTGTTCAAACTTAAGGAAACACTTGAAATATAATACTTAACATTCATCCTATCCATGTAATGATAATCATCGGGATTACGTAATTCCCTTTTGATGTCGCTTCTGCTGCGAGAAAAATCTGGGTCACTGCCAAAATGCGTTTAGAGCAGTGATGCGGTCTAACTTGCTGCACAGTATAATTTAGTGCACTTGGAATAGCTTTTTGAATGATTTAGCCAATGTATTTTCACCCAAATCAGCACTAATGGGGCTGTTATATAGCAATAAATATTCAAGTGTTTGAAGTTTTTTCCCCAAAACCGAGAATGATTGTTTGTTGTCCGTAAGTACTCATGTTAAGAGACGCTATAGCGACCACGTGTGACTTCCGCAACTGGGGATAACAGATCACACGGCGTGAGAATATTACCGAGTTTTGAGCATGAGCGGGCTATTACCGCATTAATTTATGACAACACGTGCTGATTTTGTGATTCGTAATCCAAGCAACAACTCCTGGTAATCCGGTCGTAAAAACAATAACAATACCCAGGCAAACATTTAATCCGTCCGTAAATACAATTATTAGTTTTGAAATATTTGTTACTCTTTGAAGTAAATAATAAAAGACACGAATTAATCTGTAATTTTATCACAATTGATGTGAAACGAGAATTTCTTTAATGTTTTCACTGCACATTAGAACTCTTAAAAGCTGGGATACTTTCAACGATAGGCCAAAGGACATCGTTGCGTATGAATTTTGATTTCTTTGCATCGCTACCGTGGTTTGATTCATGACTTGTGTGTTTCTAACCTTTAACGTAAATTCTTCTGGGCCAACTTTAGGAATAGGTAGATTGGAAAAGAATTAAAGTTGTTGTCTCCATATTTCATAGGAAAGAAGGGACGGGCCCAAATTTCCTAGCGTACTGTTTTTACTATGAGGGGGAACAAATTTACTGGATGGCTACGGCTTAATTGTCTGGGGCCCACATTTCCTAGGAAATAAGAGCCGGGAGGCCAAAATTAACTGGGGTAGAATTTACTTTTACACCGATCAGTGGTTGGGTGATGTGTATTGTGATTTGATAATTAAGGGATATAGGCGGAAATTTCTTGTGTGTATTTGACGGGTTATGTTAATGAGTGCTAGCCTGGGCCTAGCGCATTCCTAATGAGCACAAGCTAGCTACATTCCATGCATCCCATCCCAAAACCGTGGAAATAATTAGTAATATGCATAACGCCCCGGTGAAAAATGTGAAGGCAATGACATAGCGGGTAAAGATTGAAATGATAAGGTTGGTTAGATGGTTTCGTGAATTTATGCGAACTTGAAAAAGCAATTATAAAAATTGAATTAACATTCGTTTACACGTAGCATGATTTCCTAAACTGTTAAACGTCACAACCTTATTAGCAGCCCTGGGATGCCCCATTGAATACTACCGTACCCAGCGATGATTCTTCCACGTGTCCACGAAAACTTATAGGTTTGAAACAAACTTATATTTCTGGCAATCTGCTGCCCATACGGCAAATTACGGTTTACGCAATGCCGCTGCGTTCACAAACCCAACAAAACTTTTTCCTTAACGTTAGTGGATTTAAGTATAACGCTCTAGCCCCGCGATGCAATGTAGCACAAAACTTACTAACACTTGAGACTTGCTATACGACAAGCGAAAATGACCAAACAACAACTTCACACGTTATCTTCTAGGCTATGTCATACGCTATTATCCAACTCGGTAATCCAATCCGATACAGCGTGACCTAAATAAGATTACGAGAATGTGCATATTCATAGCAGAATGTCCGAATTCTGATTGGAAAATACTGCGATATGATTAAACATATATGTCCATACAAGGAACTAATAAACAAGCAGGTATACCAACTGACCAATACCATGGCCCGGAGCGGTACCGGTACGAAACGCGAATAGGATAGAGCTATTTTTAGCGAAATTACCATAAAATCTTATACTTTGTTAAAACCTTTCGAGAGCTCTAATTAAAAAAATACATGGACTTTCTCTTAACGAAATACAAGCTTAAATTTGGATACAAAAATCTCGCTTGAGCCAGAATCTCAAGAGCAAAACTGTAAAAACCTAGGAGGAGATGCATTTTTAAGCAAAAGTTAGTACAGGCACATATGAGAGGTCACGTACGATTTGATAATCTCCACTCATACACTCTGTGTATGGGTGGAGCTAAAAATGAACCTTAATATTAATGAAAATTAAGATATAAACTTGTGGCACACAAATAACAAACATTACAGACCAAACATTATATTTGCATACAATTTTGGAAGCACCTTACTTGATAGAAACACCTAAATAGTAATGAAAGATATAGCTTAAAATATATGAGTCCATACTCAAATCTGTTAACTCTCTACATTCATAAAGTAATGAAATTTCAGTAACACCAACCATTCCTGCAAAATAGAAACTAAAGGAAAATTGAGTTGGAAGAGGTTGTTTTTTACTTTGCAGATATCTTAAATTCATTATAGAATCCAATATCACTTGAAAACACTTCATACACACTGACTACCAATTAACTACAAAGCAATTGTAAGGTCACTGTAATACCAACTATGGCAATAATGACATATGTACCATATCCTAAATATCAAGACCTGAAAATACCCATAAAGGACCCCTGCTGCTTAACATTTAATTGGAATGCAAGAGCAGCATTAAACTCTTTATTTGTTTACTCATATCTTATTAATATTCAATCATAATGTATCATGCAACTTAAAACTGTTGCATTATACAAAACCTCTAAAAAACTAAAAACAGCATTGAACCATGACAGCATGATGAAGGAAGGAGATAATTTTATCCAGAGGATTTTTCTGGAAGAACTCGGCAATTGAGTTGTGGGGAGCGAGGAAAGCTCTTTGAAGGTTGTACAGGGGGAAAGCAAGGAGAACGTGATGGATTGTGAGGGTGCAGTGGAAATTGTTACAGAGGGTGGCCTAAGGAGGAAAAGTGGGCCAGGAGTAGGTGCTGAGAGTGGCGGGGTTGATGCCGAGTTGGAAGAGGTCTGATTTAATGCGTAAGCTGAAGAGAGGGGATAAGGTTTTAGTCCTATCAAAGAGGGTGGAGAAATCGGGGTACCTAATGAGGTTGTAAACAGGGTTCTGGGTGTTGGTGAGGACTCTAAAAGCATAGGAGAGGTAATCTTTCGACATCTAAGTTGAAAGGGGGGTTCGTTGGCTTCAACATGAAGGCTGGTGATTGGGGAGGTCCTGTAGGAACCCAAACAAAGCCCGAGGGCTTTATTTTGGATGGTGTTAACAAATGTAAACTTGCATAAAAGTACCTAATAAACAAATGTAAAATTGCATAAAACTATCATTTACAGTGTAAGCACCATGAATATTAAGCTATCCCAGAACAGAACACATTTTCCATATTTTGTCACTCCATCTAGTGTAAACTTCCAGTCACAAATTAAAAAGTGATTAATTATTCAACAATAAATATACTGTCACTGTACTTATGAAAGGTGAGCGAGCAATAAATGGCACAAACTTGACAAAGCGCTAAATATTTTTCTTACAATAAAACAATAAAATGGTATTTGCAACTTTAAGGTACATACAGTTTACAGCATGACAATATAAGATGCATGTAATTAACATGTTAGCAAGAACTTCACAATAACTTTTTTACTGGTAATTTAATTAAATATAAGTTTCATGTTACTTCATTGAATTAAAAAACTCCAATGTGAAGTCTGAATACTTTGATACCATGAAGTGTTGATGTAAATGATATACTGTACATACCTGAGGAAATTGGTGAGGAATAGGGTAGCAAGTACTTAAAATTATATATATAAATTTGTTATTACATCTTTTAATAACAATTATAGACATGGCAAATTTGTCACCACTTACATCTTTTTACACAATTATAGAAATGACAAGTTTGTCACCACTTACATCTTTTTGCACACAATTATAGAAATGGCAAGTTTGTCATCACTTACATCTTTTTACACACAACTATAGAAATGGCAAGTTTGTCACCACTTACATCTTTTGACACACAATTATAGAAATTGCAAGTTTGTCACCCCTTACAAAACATGTAACAATAATGGCATCACACAGTTTGCTTCAGTCATAATTTATATTAAATGAATAGCTTTAAACTATCAAATGATGTTATTACTAATGTACATGCAAATATACCTATGTGTAAGAGGTTAAAATATGTTGTTTTGATCATATCATACCAAAAATGTGTGATTTTAAGTAGAGCTGTGAACGCTTAGGGATTTTAGTAAACGTGTACACGCCAAAAAAAGCGAGCGTGTATCGTGTACACGAGTTTAGTACCGTAATTTTTGGAAATACACCAATTGCTCAAAAACTACAAGGCAAAGTAAAAAAAATCGTGCAAGCAGTATGGCAAAAGTACTGACTCCATTGCCGAAATAAACACTGATTTTTGTTTTCCAAATCGTAAAAAGTTTACTTCTACAGTATAAATTATCATTTTTATGGAAAATATGAAAGGAAATTAAGTTTAGAAAGAACAGATAACTTCCTTTCAATGTCATTTACACTCAACATGGCATAACTTTGTTGTCCTATTCGCTACTGCTTTCAAAGTTCTTCTGTAAAAATCTTGCATACTAGGCCTATGATACCTCGCCGTAAAATATTTCAAAACTACGCCACCACCCTAAGAAGTTCTAAATATCAGTCCTCTCAAAAAAATGGCCGCCATCTTTGCAACGCATGCAGAATTTCAGCTCTGTTAAAACCTTTTTCTGTTTGTTTATTATGCAATTTTTTTTTCTTTCTTTCAAAATTTATTTGACTCAATTACAATTTTTCATTTTCATTTTTAACTTAAGCCTTGTGGCCTAACCTTAGGCCTATTGTTAGTTTCACTGTTTACTGCGGCACATTCGCGGTGCATTTTACAAGTTAGATTACTAAGATTTCGGCGAAATCAAAGTGCATAATATTCATTGGTGATTACTGCGCATTTGTGATTCGCACATTTAAAAAGGATTATGCTAATCGAGTTTAGTTTTTAAAAAAGTCATTGATTGGAATTTTGTCAGCCGATGTGTGTGATTTGAATCATGACTTTCAATATTGATTTTCAACGGCAAGACTGACTATGAAAAACGATTACTCGCATTGAAGTATTTAGTAATCGTTTACAAGATTTGCGAGCATGTAGCGTGTACACGCTGAACGGTCACAGCTCTAGTGTAGATACATCTTGAGCAGTAGAAAAATAGAATTGTTTTGATGCACAACAAATATTACTCTTGGTTTCTCCGATCTTATGACTATGTTATCTCTTCATCTTCTTCCTTTTTGTGTAAAATCCACCAGTATTTGTAGTCATCATACCACAGACCTCAGTGGTGTAGTAGTTAGTGCTTTGTCCACTCAAGTACACGTCCGGGTTTGAATCCCGGTGGGTCTGCAACCAGTGAGTTCACAACTGGTTATCAAAGGCCGTGGCCATCTTGATATAATATCCAGCACTAGATAATTTTGGGCCGTTAAACCTTGCTATGCTATGCTATACTACAGTACTGGCATATTCCAAAAATGTGTCAGCCGTCACAAAACCCACAGCGAGAGCATTTCCGTCAGCTTATTATGTCAAATGCAAACCCCACAACACCTGTCACATCTACAACATACGCTTTGAACACAAATATAAGCATTAATGTCTCATCCCTTAAGTTATAAAAATATCATATCCAGAAATAACATTATGTGAATTGACACTTGATCCTTAACTATTTATAACTAAATATAATGCAACAGAACAAAATATCTATATATACATATATACATATAATATATATATATATATATATATATATATATATATATATATATATATATATATATATATATATATATATATATATATATATATATATATATATATATATATATATATATATATATATATATATATAAAATATAATAATATAAAAAAAAAAAGATTTACAAACTCTGCAATTCACACACCACTTTAAGATAAATCATTGACTTGATAGGCAGGTTTTGACCATAAAGATATTATTTCCTTATTAGTATCTCCATGTTTTGACACAGTATTTTTGTAAGTAATAACCTTTTTCGTGCTTCACTTTCTTTCCATTCAGTAATCACTTGTTGGGAATATAAGTCTTATTGGGAATTGCCTTCGGTTTGGATTGTTCCATCACCTTCCATGGACTGAGATTCTGGATCCTGGGTGTTCATATCCTGATGGGCATCTGTGTGTATAAGAAAATAACCAAAAATTAATTAACCACAATTCACTAATACCCAAATCTCATAGCTTCAGTGCTACTAGCAGAATATATATCCCACCCAACCAACTTTGGGGTAAGCTATTTATTTTGAAAACAGTGAATTGAAAGTATCAATATCAGTTATTTCTTTGTTTATTATCCAGAGTGTAAAACTTGCTAGCTCTGTTCTATTTTTTTGCACCATTTGTTTTCCCTTGTCACAATTATTTCAGTAATCTGTCTCACTATGGAGATACTATTCCAAATAGTATCTCCATGGTCTCATAAATGCTGTTGGTGTGTTGTTTGTAGCCATTCGAAATAAACAAACATTGCTAAGAAACCAGAGATCCAAAGGATTAGAGATAAACTTTGTTGAATGCTTGCAAAATGCCATTAGAATTTAAAGTTGCTATATTGGATGGCAAAGAACACTAGAGGGAGAAATCTCACACAGTTCCAATGCTAACTTTGGATTAGAAGCAATTTTCTTTTATCGTATTATCATGCTGGAACATGTAATTTGTGTATATCCTGTTGCTTGTTTAAGTGGTAAGGTTTTTGCCTTAACTATAAGCCACAATTACAACAACCAATGAAAAATTGTATTTGGCTCTACCTGTGTAAATAATGAAGTCAACAACTCAACAATCTATGATCCTGTATCATCCTTGCTTTTATCAACACCCCAGCATCATACCAGGTTTGATTTTAATTCAACATGGGTTTGTGGAAATATAGTATGAGCATAAAAATAATTTCAGTTAGTCCTGCCTTCTTATTATTATTTATGACATTAGCACCACAAACAATAGGGATCATCTACAGATCACAACACATCCATATACCAAGTATGACATATATCCACTGCACAGTTCTTGAGATATTTACTGGCATAAATACATTAATGGTACATTTTTGGTACAGTACTGCTACTGTACTACTGAATGGTACAGACGGGTATTACCAAAGTACTGAGTACTTTTCAAAGTGACTACCCAACAGTGACAAATATGTAGTCCCATGGAATTGTACACCAAAATATTGTATACTTTGAAAATGCACATTATTATACTTAACAAAAACTAGAAATGTTAAGTTTAATAGTAAGTCTCACCTCCCATATATTTGTGATTTTCTCATTTTACAATTAGTAACAATACATGTTTTTATAAGTAACATATTACATAGATTATAAAAAAGTGTTAAGATTTTCATTATCATGGTTGGCAATTTGTAAGCATCGAGCCTGGTAATTTATTAATGCAAAAACAATCCCCAACCATACATATCTGACCTGGCTAAAACTGTTCCAAAACACTTTTGATATGCAAATAACCTACTTGATATGCCCACTACACCTCATCATATAAGTAAGGACAACGCTCTTCACATATGATTGATTGTGTAAACAAAATCACCACGCACTTTAATATCAGTGATATCATAGATACAAATATTTTCATTGTTATACAAAACAGCTAATTAGTATGCACATACAGTACTGTAGTACAACTCTTAAATAATGCTCAACTGAACAGTACCAATGCCATCTACCACTGCACCATGTTATTATCTTATGTTAAATAATTTGTACGAAAGTCTATTGATATGCAAACAACCTACTTAATATCCTCAACCTTCAAGTGTAGACAATGCTCTTCACATATACGATCATTTGTGCAAACAAATTCCCCACATCCACTTTAATTTAAAAGATATAGATACAAATATTTTAATTGTTATGCAAATAAGCTTATTAGTAGCCGCACAACCCTTCCCCCTTCCCCTCAATCATATTAAGTTACATGAATGTACACCATAGCTTAAACGTTATGAGCTGACGACAACAGGATGATCCCTATGTCTCTTCATTCTGCTTTGCAGGTGAGATAAAACACTAGGGCCTATTACAATTGTTTGGCAAAGAAAATTAAATTTCTGCCCATTTGGCAAAAATTAATTTATGATTGTCTTGATTTTAAAATACTGCATAGGGAATACAACGGTTGGTAAACTTATACTGTTTTATGCCTTCATATAAACCACGAAATAAATTACTCATTTTGGACAAGTAAGAAGATGTTTTGTCTTGACATGTTTGATTTGAATAATCAGACCGCTAGCTTGATTTTAAAAAGGGAGCAGGTGCTAGACTTGTTGAGGGGCACACTAATGCGTGCGCAAAGTGCCGCGTCTTTGGCATAGAGTCCTGGGCCCCCTTAAGGCTCAACCCACTGCTGAAGAAGCTCTGGGATTTTAGCTATAATCATACCTCAGAATGAAACTATTCTGATTGATAAGGACCATTCATGAGCCAAACAGGACAATCGCTTACTATGCCATCATTCTGTGTTCTGTATCCATGTAAGGTATTTCATTTATGAGGTTAATTAGGAATATTAAATTTAAAAAATAAAAAATATATATTTTTTTAATGTTTTTCTCATGAGTGGCAGGGCGGACCCCAGGGGGAAGAGCGGGCCCACGGAGGGCAGGGCGGACCCCAGGGGGAAGAGCGGGCCCACGGAGGGCAGGGCGGACCCCAGGGGGAAGAGCGGGCCCACGGAGGGCAGGGCGGACCCCAGGGGGAAGAGCGGGCCCACGGAGGGCAGGGCGGACCCCAGGGGGAAGAGCGGGCCCACGGAGGGCATGGCGGCCGCCCTGTAAAGCAGCAAAGCTATGATAAACATGAGATAAACAACAACTGGGAGTACAGTAGTAGACTACCGCTACTAGCCGAAGCTAGGTCTAGCCTAAGTTAATTTAATGTTAGTAGTACTGCTACACAGTAACGTAAATTCAATTAGCCTAGGCTAAGGCTACTATTGTTAGGCTAGCCATGAGGAAAAGGACATCGGTTAACTTCGAAGTTCGAGATTTTAGTTTTTAATGAAAGGTGATAATGGCTAAAGCGATCATCTTCCGGTAAATGAAAAACTATATAATACGAAACAATAAGTAATCGGACAATTTTTTTGTAAATAGGCCTAGATTGAATGATTCTACATACCTTTCTCTGGCTCCGGGATTGTTTCGGAGGCAACACAGTGCATGACTTAATTCGATACGGGTAGCTTTGCCTCCTTCATCTGAGCGCTTCCCAGCCGATAAAATGAATGAACACTGAACGTTAATGAATTTGAACGGCACCCAGTGTCCTAATAGTTTATCAAACGCATGTCCTTTTTGTCCTCGTTTAAATTCTGCTGCCATTTTCCTTTTCCGAAATTGCTGGCTTGTTATTAAAAACACATGGCAGTTCCCTACTTAGCACTGGCAGCAATCCAATTACGCAATGAATGGATTACGTACAAAGTAAGATAAGTTTTGCAACTTTAACCGGAGCACGCAAAGATCATTGCACGTAAACAAAATATAATACCAAATATAATAATATATACACCATCATTTCAGCGACATTTTACACACATTTTGTTTTTCTTCTTAAAAATATAGAGTAACATAATAAGCAGAATATTTGGAATGGATAGTATTTTTCGAGTAAAACCTTAGTATCTAACATCAATTTCCCGTTTTTATTTTGCGTATGAATGTACACTTCCAGTACTGCTAGTGAAGAGAGCTGGCTGGGGTGTTACGTAATTTGAAACAGGAAACCTTTCAGCGTGAAGTTCAGACTGTCTGGCTTTGGATTATATTACGTTGGGCAGCAGTTGTGGTTTTGTGTTAATGATTTAAGTAAAGGATATCGTATATCGGGGGTTGGAAATTTAATCTCCCGACCAAAATGTAGAAAACGATCGGGTCTTGCGGGGTAAAGGCAATAGCATTAGAAGTTGATGCTTTACGGCGAGGGGAAATAAAAAAAACCTGGGAATTTTCCAACTGTCCAACACTTAGCATTTCTCATTGAATTGGTAAAAAGATGACAAGGCTATTTTTCCTTACGCCAAATATATTGAAATAATTTTGCTAATTTTCCATTTGATGTGATATTTGGTTCTAGGTGTAAGCAAGGAACTAGTTCCTTGGCCTGTTGGCAGCTTGGTGCAAGTTATTGTGTATTATCTGCATTTAGGAAATAGTCGCCAAATTTCAGGAAATTCAGGGGCTCAAATCAGGAGGTTATTTTATGAAATGTGGAGGCACTTAGGGGATAAGAGGCCTGGTTGTCGTAAGCAAGTTTGGTAATCTGGCTATTTAAAAAAACTTAATTTTTTGAAACTTATTTAGCCACAAAAAGTCTTATTGGTTTGAACTAATAATTTGGCCTTTTCTGTCTTTTTGAGATTTATTTGGACACAAAAAATCTAATCAATTTGGCTTAAAGTGATAATTTGGCCTTTTCTGTTTTTGAGACTTATTTGGCCGTGAAAAAAAAAACATTTACTTGGCCGTGAAAAAAAAAAAACATTTACTTGGCCTTGAACTGATATTTTGGCTTTTCCGTTTTTAGATTTATTTGGCCACAAAAAGTCATATTTGGCTTGAACTGATAAATTGGCCTTTTTCTTTTTTTAGATTTAGTTGGACACAAAAAATCTGATCATTTTGGCTTGAACTGATAATTTGGCCTTTTTTTGTCTTTTGAGACTTACCCTGCAAAAAATCTTATTTGTCAAATTTTGACCTTCAGAAAATAATTTCAGATGAAGTTCAGACCACGTGAAATTTGGCATTTGGCATAATTTACGTGATAACACTTTTGTTTTCCAGTACATTTGTCCCCTTCTAGTACATTTGGCCCCTCCCAGTACATTTGGCGCCTCCCAGTACAATTGGCGCCTCTTAGTACAATTGGTCCCTCCCAGTAAATTTGACACCTCCCCGATCTGAACCGCCAGTGCCACGCCAAAACCTTTTACAATTTTGAATTTTCATTGTTTTGATTACAGTGAGGCTTTTCGGGGCCTAATTTGGCCCTAATGTTTCAACTTTGATTTGGTTTTAAAGGTCGAGACACGCACTTTGAGTTGAATTCATTTAAGGGGAAGGTATCGTCCCATAAATAGGTCGCCGTGCTGGTAACGTCACTTCCGGTTTCCAATTTTGTCTTATTGATCGCGAGACTGAATCTACGATGTTATCGATCACACATCCGCAAGACGGAACACAGGGGCCTCCCTAACATAGGGCCTCCCTTTATCACCGATAATATCACAGATTTCTCGAAGTCAATAAGGACGATTGAAAACCGGAAGTGACGTTACTAGCACGGCTACTTTTACTTTTGAATTTATTTATGGGACGATAAAATCCACTAAAAACATAAAGAAAGCAAATGATTTATTAAGATCGGGTAAAAATTCGCTAATTCTAAAGCGTTTTAGAGATTTTTGTGCAAATATGCAAATTTTTATTAAGCCTACTGTTGTTTGTTTGTTTGTTTGTTTGATGAAGGCATTATGGCACCACGACAGCGAGGGTCATATTGTGCCTGAGAGGTCAGATCATTTTAGAGGTAGGAAGGAAAAAAATAGGAGACGTCTGAGAGAAGTACGCTGTGATGTATAGACAGGAGAGAAGTCTTCTTATGTAAATTCATTATTTTTGAGCCCTTGTCATTTCTTATTGAAAAAGCGATGATAATTATGATGAGGATGGTTTGATCTCTACCATATCCGGAAAATGCGTGGAGAAGGAATTTGAACATTTTCAATAAGACACATGCACACATTTGTTCAATATTTTACAAGAAGTCAAACTTTGATTTTAAGGTGTGGCAGCAATTAAATGCTTTAAAATCCATGGAAATAATGAAAATAGCAAAAACTTTCATCCAAATCGATTAAAATGCGACCATTTTGAATTTGTAGGCCATAATATGCAACTTTTTGTTCCTCTTTAAGTTCCTCTTGTGATGTATGACAGGGTGGAAGTTTATATTTCCTTATGTAAACTCTTTAAAAAAAATTATTGCTAAGTCACACATTTGTGAGAAAAGGAAAGGAATTTGAACCACGTTTTTAAGTGTTGACCATACCCGTAACCAAAATCTAGCAGAAATAGACTCCATCATCAGTTTAAGGAAATTTAGGAAGGAAATATAAAGAATTTCCTAAAGCTTTCAGCTACCCGCCCGGTCATACATTACAAATTATGCATTCACTGCAGATCACCAAAAGTTTAATCAGTCATAATTCAAAATCTATGCTATTAACAAGATTTAAAGACTGTGGCGTTTAGAATTTAACTTGAATGCTCTTTCTCCTGCGCCAAAAATATCTCGGCTGCTAGGCAACTAGGCGTCCATATACCTTTGACACTCTGATACGTGTTTGACATGAATATTGTCCGTAGACTGGTAGACCGTTAACTTGGGACGCTATACCAACGCTGTTTATAAGATAAAGAATCGCCATCACGGATGCCGTTGGTGTTTGTAGCCTGATAACCTTTGATTATGTTTGTATAAGCGTAAGGGTATGCATGGACACACACATTCTTGAGAGGAGCTTCTGGAATGAAGAATTCTTCCTCGTCTATAAGACGTGTGCCACAACAACAGATAGACCAGGGACTTGTTCTTAACCAGGGAGTTGTTATGAACAACTCCCTGGATAGACCATATAGTCGAGTTTGAATGCTTATTCAGAAGTGCTGTTTTGTTAGTTTCGTATAAAGGGGGATGCAATTTAGCTCTATGGAAGTAGATTTAGAGTTGGAAAACCTTGTTGAAAAGGAATTGTGAGGCATCGAGTAGAATAGTTTTTGAATAATGTCTTTTAAAAGTTGAAAAAGCGGAAAGTTTCCGCGTTATGCTGATCACATAGAAGAACTTTCAAAACATGCGTATACATATGTAATGCGTGACCAGATAGACAGGTTAAAATATAATTATTTATCTTTGTTGCCTACATTGAAGTCATTAGAGAGTAAAAATGATGAGAAAGTCCATACCTGCTATAGAACAGTGGCGCAGCCAAAGGGTGGGAAGATTGCCCCACCGATATTCCTCAATATAAGTTCAATTTGTATCGGTTCAAATTTAGTACCATCCGTCGGCAAAGGCCATATTTTGTATCCTGTCGCTTTATTTCTGTTACTTGCCCTGCCAATAGGGAAACCCTAGCTACGCCACTGAATCTGATTGAGGTTTGCTTTATTTACCCATCTAAAACATCATAGGCAATTAAAGGAATAGTTCAAGAAAATTAATCTTATTGTGAAAAAGGACTTAAAACGAAAAAAAACGATGACATCATAAATGCAATATATTGACTCAAAATTGGACCGTTTTGATAGTATTGAAGGTATTTCATCATTATGATTGTTAATCCTGTAAATATTAGTTAACAATGCTGACACCGATTGTGACGACAACGTTGACGATTATGACGACATCTTTGAAGATGATGGCGACAACGGCGTTCCCGATGACACCATCAATGTTGACGATGACAAAAAGCAGTGTTATGATGACAACAGCAGTATTGACGATAACAGCAACAACGCTGATGATGAGAACTTCAGTGTTGAAGATTACAACATCAGTGCGACGATGACAACAGCGGTGTTGACGACAAAACCAACGCTGAGGATGATAACATCAGTGTTAAAGATAACAACACTAGTGGTTATGATGTCAACATTAGTGTTGACGATGGCAACAGCTGTGTTGACGATGGCAACAACAATGCTGAAGATGCTAACATTAGTGTTGACAATGCCAACAACAGTGTTGACGATGCCAACAACAGTGTTAACGATGCCAACAACAGTGTTGACGATGCCAACAACTGTGTTGACGAATACAACAACTGTGTTGACGATGACAACAGCATTGTTGACGATGCCAACAGCAACGTTGAAGATGACAACAAAAACATTGATGATTACAAGAAAAACGTTGCCGATGACGGTGACAACACAGACGGTGTTAGCCAGTGTTAAAGATAACAACGCTAATGGTCATGTTGTCAACATCAGTGTTGACGATGACAACAGAAGTGTTGGCGACAACAACAATGCTGAAGATGATAATTTTAGTGTTTACTATAGCAACAAATGTTGACGATGACAACAACAGTGTTGACGAATACATCAACTGTGTTGACGATAACAACAAATGTGTTGACGAAGACAACAATTGTGTTAACGACGACAACATCAGTGTTTAAGATGACAACAACAGCATTAACGATGACAACAACAACATTGATGATTACAAGAAAATCGTTGCCAATGACGGGAACAACATAGACGGTTACAAATATAACCTTGACGGTGACGGTGATACCATGCAATAACTACAATGATAGTGATTGTATGGGCGGTAAATTTGACGATATACAAAATCAAGGATAATTAATTACTACAGCGATGATGACAGCGACAATATTTAAGGTGATGACAATGTTGATAAACAATATAACAATGGATTAAATCGTTCTTGTTTTCCCCGCGTAGATACCTGAGTTTCGTCGGAGACTTTTTTATCTCTCTGGATATCGTCTTGACGCGAATTGAATAAGATGGAAATGGTAAGTTGTTTGTTATTTCTATCATAGAGAATAAATAACTGTGGTCAATTTTTGCTAACTGACTGCTTAGACTTGTATACTTCTTCATGGGAGGTTGGATACGTTTCATAGGCGGCGGGACCGGGGAACATGGACACGTTTCCCCTTCCTCCTCCCCCCTCCCCCCACTTTTCTTAAACGTTTACAAAGTGCCCTTTCAGAAAAGAAATGTTCTTCTTTTCAGAGAAGAAAATTTCGTTTTTTATAAAGGTAATGTGCCCTTTCAAACATTGAAAAACATTCCTTTTTCAACCTTATATAACCGATCTTTTCACTAAAGAAAGTAACAAGATTGCTCTAAGTGTGAAATTTGACGCGCTTTGCGCGCATACACTCTATTATCAATTGTCCCTATAGAAAATGTTGAAGCACAACAGCCCTACTTTGGACTTTTTTTCCCTACCTGCCTAGTGAAAATGCCTTCACAACTACCTACCTTTGTTTTGTGAAAACTGTTTAAAATAGGTCCTTGGTAGAGTATGCAAGCCACCCCAAATATCTTTAGCGGGGCATCTCACAGAAATGGGTCCCATGAACAGCAAAATTACGAGGTGGACCCGAGCCATTGCGATAGACTTTCGTGTCCCCCTTCACCTTTTTTTTTTTTTTTTTTAAAGTTAAAAACTACCTATTTAGAGAGATACTTACTTGAGTGTTCTTTTAAATACTTAAGACAAGTCCTCTGATTATTGACAGATTTAACAAAGTGACGTAAACATCATTTGCTTTGTCTGTTCAGCTGTTTGAGTAAAGCTACTTTAATTGGGGGTCTATAAAAAAGGTTACCGAGAGACCCTCGCCATTGATCTATAAAAGTCATATACGATAATCTCTGGGAGTTTTTTTCTTCTTCTCTACCTTCTTCAATTTTTAGATTGTGCCCAGAGCATCTAAAATTAGCAAACACAGATCTTTTTTTTTATATAATTCTTTATGTTCAAGACGTAAGGTTCACCAACAAGACAACTTTTGAAGGAACGATAGGTGTATAAATTATCAAATAAACGGATTCTACTTTTCCAGTTTTGTGAATCGATGTCCATAACTCTTTGTTTAAAAATACTAATAAAATTACATTAATTTCCTACTTCCTGATGAGACCAAACATAACTCAAACCGTAACTTTGCAGAATACTTTTCACATTTGAGGTCCATGTTCTTTTACCTACATTATCAAGCTCTAATAGCATATCATGACATTTCTTAGTGTATCTATAATTTGGAAGTCGAATTCTTTTGAGCCAAAACTTAATACATTTAATAACAGTATGGATAAACAGTGTATGTCGACCAGTCTCCAAGAACAGCACATCCTGGGGCACATTTCTTGACACCTAGAAAGCGTTTAAAATAATCAATTTGTCCTTTTTTAATATTAGGATAAAGCATATGGCACCAGATTTCTGAACCAGAACACAAAACAGGTGAAACCCATAGTATCGAATACTTTAGCATAAATGTTAACACGGAACGCAACGAAGAATGAATAATATTTTGAAGTTTTTTTACCTTGGATATAGATAGAGTACTAATAACTTTACTCCAAATAGTTTTAGTAGAACGCAATTGACCTAGATACTTATAATAAGAAACGCAGTTGATTTTTTTTTTGCCCATTAAAACACCACTTTCATCCGCCCACCATTGAAAAAACAACGGCCTTTGTCTTTGAAGATTAATTTTCATACCACTTAGCTCACAGAAAGATTGCAATGTATTAACATGACGTTGTAAGCCCCGAATGCTGTCTAAAATAAGAACGACATTATCAGCATACCTAAGAATTGAAACAATGTCATCATGGGGGTGGAGTTGAACGCCATCATTATTTTGTTTAACCATTTTGGCAATTAAATCAATGTATACTGTAAAAAGAGTTGGGTTATGGACACAACCTTGTCCAACACCTTTGTTACAATTGAATAAGTCTGAGACATAATATTGTATTTAATAATGGATATTTATATATCCCTTTTCAGGAGAAGCAGGATGAAGCAGTGCCTCAGGGTGAAGTGGCGCCGCTGCCAGTTTTGGTGCCGCCGCCAGTGACGGTGTTTCCAAACCAGGTGGTGTTTGGTCAACCAGGTCAACCACAGAAAGTCCAGTGGATGTCCAGACCCTCGACAATTCCCGGGTGCCCCCCAGGATTGGAATACCTTACTCAGATTGACCAGGTCGTGGTGCAACAACAAATGGAACTCCTTGAAAGTAAGACTAATACGGTCGATCGGTGGTCAATAAGCCATTTCATGGTCACGATAATATGTATTGCGCAATGCAGGTCAAGAGGTCAATTGAAACTGTTTTGCCGTAAGCATCACTAACACTCATTGAATAACACCGTTACTTTCCGATTTTTTTTTTTTCGTTTAAGATTTGTGTGGATTCGGTGCCTTACATGTATGTATTTATGCTTTCGAAACGGATGTCCTTTTCATTAGGGACATCATGTGGGATGCCATGTGGGACAACTTGGTTGGATGCCATTTAGGACAAGGTTGGGATGCCATTTGGGACATACATGAGGGTGGGATTCCATGTGAGACATAGATATGAACATAGGGTGGGAATGATATTTGAGACATATAGATGGAAGCCATGTAGGATATAAGGATATATCACATGGGTTATAGGGAGGGATGCCATGTGGCACATAGCGAGGGACGCCATGTGTAACAAAGTGTGTGATATCATGTGAGACATCGATATGGATGCCATATGAAACATCTACGAGAACAATGCCATGTTAGAGATAGGAAGGAGCGAAATTTGGGACATAGGGAGGGATTACATGTGGGACATAGGAAGGGACGCTAGGTGTGACATAAGGAGGGATGACATGTGGGACATAGGGTGGGATGCCACATGTATATAACAATATTAGATTAAACCAGAATGATAAATACCGTCACGGCTCGCATACTGATTCAAATTGACACACATCACAATTATAAAAAACATCCCACTATCCACCCTACCCATGTCCCATGTCCCATCCCACCCTATATCTCACAGATCATCCCACCCCTGCTCCACATGACATCCATCTCTATGTCCCACATGACATCACTACCCATGTGCCACATGACATCCCTCACCATGTCTCACCCTCTATGTTCCACATGACATCCCTAGCTCTCTATGTCCCACATGGCGCCTCATCCTAAAGATGTACCAAATGACATCCCACTCAGATGTCCCATATGCCATCACACCCTATTTACCACACGGTATTCTTCCCTGTGCCCCACATGGTATCCATCCCTATATCCCACATGACATCCATCTCTGTCTCACATGACATCCCTACCCATGTGCCACATGTCATTCCCCCTATGCCCTACATGGAATCCGTCCCTCTGCCCTACATGGCATCTCTCTCCATGTGCCACCCTTCGATGTTTCACATGATATCCATCTCTATCTCATCCTAAAGATATATTAAATAGCATCCCATGCACTCATATGTCCCATATGACATCCCACCCTATGTACCACACGGCATCTTTCCCTATGCCCACATGGCATCTATCGATGACATCCATCTGTATGTCCCACATGGCATCCCTCTCCATGTCCCGCATTCATATCTTCCACATGCCATCCATCCCTATGTCCCGCATGGCATCTATCGCTAGGTCCCACATGGCATGTCACAAAGCTATCCTGTGGTAGAATTAACATGGAGAAAGCTTTGGTTTACATATGATCGGACCGTACCGCGCTGATTCTTATTATCACTTGACCTGACACCACAATCAGTTCCGGGCATGCGCGTGCGTTACCATGGCCCGACTTATTAAATTGTTAATGGAATCGCACTTGCAATTTTCCCAACAGACGGGAAGGAATTGGATTGTTATTATCCATTTTCAGTTAATGTACTACTAATGAAACAAGTAGGCCTACTCGACATGAAGTTTTCACACACTGACCGTGTAATATAAATGTTACGTAATTGGAGTGAGGCATTTAATCAATTTTGAATTTAATTTCACCTTGTTAGGGCAGTAGGGTGGAACATGCCAAAAGTAATTAGAGTTTATTATAATTCGAAGTTGCTTACACTGGAGAGTGGAAATTTATTTAAAAACAAGAGAATTGTTGCTGATGTGTGTGTGTGTGTGTGTTTACGTTTGTGCGTGTATGTGTGTGTGTGTGTGTGTGTGGCGGAGGAGGCGGGTGGGGGGTTATGCGGTGTCGATTGTTAAAAATTAATTGAAATCGTTGTTTCCATTTTAAAACATGAAAAGATACTTCGTTGTGCTGTTAAGAAATGTTTTATAGCTCGTACGACGCCCTCTAGTAAGGGTTGATAGACCAAGCAGTTAATTTAGCCCACCACTTTTCCAAAAATTGTGGTACTGATGGGTCAATGTTCAAATAATTTTGAGGGGAATGTTACTTTAAAGGGGTACTCTTATCCTTTTTGTTGTCATCATTTTCTTATTTAAAAAAAAAAAAAACGTGGAAAATCTGTCTCTCCCCGGCAGCGATTTTTCCCCAAACAGGGTAGCAATGGCACAAATTTCCTCTTGTCTGCTTGGCTTTAGTTCTAAACCAACCCTAAACTTACCCAACTTAACTCAAATGGGTGCAATTGTTATCCTGTTGGGGGAAAATAGCTCGCCAGCCACCCCTAACCTGGTGGCACTGCTTCTGTTTTAGGGATTAAACGTCCGTTGATACAATTTTCGCCATCAATTGGCCCACCGGTGAAATTTCCTTTTAGATAAGCCTATTAAAGTTACACCCCACAAAATGATTAATTTCATAGGATATTTGTCGACCTTCATGTCCTGAATTAATTACAAAATGCCCATTTGTAAATTATGCTGCTTATCTCTTTCCAGTCTTCACCGATATCGATTTTGCCAACAAGTACGTAGTCAGCAACTCTCTCGGACAACAAATATATTACGCAATGGAACGTAAGTAATTTGTCATGGCTATTTTTAGCAATCGCAATCAGGTCACTCAAACCTTTGGTGTTTGCGAAGTCAGTGTTCATGATTTTTTTTAATGAATTTTCTTAATGACATTTATTTTGGAATTGAATACTGTGAATAAAAACATATTTTGGGAAATGTAATGGTGTAATGCTACCGGCTGTTTGTACGAAATTCCAATATCATGCTAGTCTGATTTCAGTCACTTCTACGCAAACGAGACAGAAATTGATATATATTACCTCCTTTACAGCAGAAGATTTTCTGACACTTTCTGTACCGTTTTGTTCTTTTATCGTTGTTTTCATAAATTGTGGATGTGCTTCACTACTTAATTGCTTAACGTACCCTTTTATATTTTGAAGTACTCGTTAAATGCATGTTTAAAATCAGCTTTAAAAATTCCAATTATTTTAGCATAGCATAGGATAGCATAGCAAGGTTTAACTTTTTAGAAAGCATCCAGTGCTGGACATTATATCAAGACGGCCACGGCCTTTGATAACCAGTTGTGAAGTCACTGGTTGCAGACCTACCAGGATACGAACCCAGGACGTGCGGGTGTTAGGACAAAGCACTAATCACTACACCACGGAGGTTTTTTTTACATCCTTCGACCGTGCACGCGGTACGGCAGGCGGCGCCCCTCACCATGTTTAGTCATCGCTGTCCCTTGTATTTTATGTTTTTATTTCTTGGCCTTTAGATTCTAACGTCTGCATGAGAGTGTGGTGCGAGTCAGAAAGGGGATTTGAAATGAGATTGCAAGACAACGAGGGGAAGGTAAGATGACGACTGGTTAAAGTCTAATTTGGAACACTCATATTGCGAACGACCCTGAATTGTTAAGATATTCTGATAACATAACATAACAAGATGACGGACTAAGAAGGGTTAGTCACCCCATAAAAAACCCAAACTAACACCACCACCACCACACAAAAAAACGCCCAGCGTTAGTAAAGAACTTATCAATGTTAACTTTGAAATTGTGAACAGAATTGGAGCTAACTACCTACTCAGGCAAACCATTCCACTTATTAACAACTCTTTATGAAAAGCTAAAACGCCGAATATCTATCCGTGAAAACTGTTTGGTCAACTTCAAACTGTTACCACGTATCAAATGAGCATTAGCTGAAACATGCAAGCAGTAACAGGAAGCCAAAGCATCATTACCAGATAGGAATTTAAAAACCTGAATCATCGCCATGTTCTTTTCTCAACTCAGACGTGGTAAAAACCAAGAATTTGCAACCTAGATTCATAAGAAAGATTCCTTACTTCGGGAATAGGCCTGAGTCTATAGTGGCTCTTTGCTGAACCTGCTCCAAAATGAACGTATCCTTTCCATAAAAGGGCTTCAGGCCTGAATAGCATACTCAAGATGAGGCCTGACTAACCATTTCAATTAAGAAGAATCTCTTTTCCAAGAAAACAAACATTTCTTCTAATCAACATAGCATCCTATTTACCCTTGCAGCTGCACACTGTTTAGAAGGCTTCAGATTGCTAGTAATGACACAACCTAGATCCCTTTCTTGATCAACACAACCAAGATTTGAACCATTCATGCAATATCTAAGAGCCAAATTGCACTGACCAAAATGAATAACTTTGCATTTATTCAACATTAAATAACATCTGCCACGTTTGGAACCAGCTTAGTGTCATCAGCAAATTTACCAATCCTGGAGCCAAGGGAAACATCAATATCATTAATGAAGATTAAGAAAAGTAGCGGACCCAATACAGAACCCTGAGGAAGACCACTTGTAAGCTTCTTCCATGGAGATATTTCACTCTTTGTGACCTGCCAACTAACCAAGAATTCATCCAACTGGCACAATTTTCCTCCACACTACTGCACTAAGTGCTCTTGTATTCATCATGAGCTTGCCTAACGGAAGCTTATCAAATGCTTTTTGGAAGTCTAAATGGGCAACATCCACAATATTACCATGATCAACTAGTTTAGTAACGTCATCAAGAAACTCCAATGATTTAGAAACAAAAGACTTCTTAGGTAAGAACCCATGCTGGTACAAATTCAACAAACCATTGACCATTAAATGATCTAGTACAACATCCTTCACAATGGACTCCATGACCTTGTACACAACAATAATCAGACTCACTAGCCTATAGTTACAGGGCAAACTGTGGTCACCCTTTTTAAAAATAGGAGTGACATTAGCAATTCCGCAATCACTAGGAACAACACCAACATCAAAGCACTTTGACAAGATAATACTCAGGGGAACAGAAAGAACATCAGAACACTCACGTAAGACAGCAGAATGTATACCATCTGGACCGGGTGCTTTATTTGAATTCAAACCCTTCAACTTCTTTAAACACAACATGTGAAAAATCAAGATCCTTAATGAATACTGGAGAGTGCACACTGAGATATTCCACAACATCATCAGCAGAGGACTCCTTAGTAAAAACAGACACAAAGTAGTCATTCCAAACCTCAGTTATATCCTTACTGCCTTACCACTATTGATAGTAACACCATCATTACCCTGAAGGGGACCAACAATCGCCTTGTTTTTTTTGCATTGAGCGAACATTTTAGTTAGTTTAGTCATGTTGGAAATGGGCATTACCCTACCCCTCCCTCTATCTCTTTCTGCACGTACCCTACCTTCTTCGGTTCAAAAATTGTACGCCCACCTTTCACTATACCTTCTTTCTGATGCTTCAATTACCATAATAATAGTTGAACTCTTCTCATTTCCATCAAAAAATCTCTAAAGTATGCATCTATTCTGTGAAGCATTATCCTTTTTTCTTATTTCCCTTTATGTTAGTTATCTTGTAACTATATGTTACCTTTGATGTAACTTGCAAGTTAAACTATGTGGCAAGAACGAAAATTTGTCGACATTCCGTTAAGCCACATATTCCATGCATAGTCTTTGTTAACATACTAACTGGGGAGAAAATGCCCACTATCCCATTTCTTTTGATTGCCCCCAGGAAAATTTCCCTGTGAAATATTGATATATTGTTATCGATATGATTTTTTATAATAAATCAAGAGTCAGACACCATATTGTAATCTTTTCTTCCGGCAATCTTCAGTTTTCGGGAAATCTCCTAATTTTTTGGAACATTTCTTTCATTTTTGTCAAATTTCCTTCAATTTCGAGAAATTTCCTTCAATTTTTGGGTCAGCTTGCCCTTTCTGGGCGGTACAGTCCTTCAGTAATGAGAATCCCTTCGGCTTAGTGTCGGTGATGAGGTGTTTGCCCCTCCTCCACCCTTCCTGCCTCTACCACCCCGTCCCCTTCCTTCACCATAATATCCATATACCAAAAGTTTATAATCATTCGAGGCAGAAAGTAAGAAAGTTGTCCAAATACTGAATGATCTCTTACGTGTTGAGATCAACATTGAGACCCATTTTCTGACTGATTCACAGCCTGAGGGGCGTCTACGTCTAGTCGGGTTCATCCCTTCCCTTCCTTTCCCCTATTGTTCTGAAATGTAAGTTTTTCTATTATTACTGTTAACAGGAGGTGATACGTGTCATCAGGGACTTCAAGTGCTGCTATGGCTGTTGTTGCTGTATTGGGGTGTGTGGGGCGTCAGATAATTGCTGTGCGTATCTCATCAAGGTTGAGGCGCCGCCAGGGCAAACTGTTGGATATGTTCGTCAAAGGTAAATATCATCTTTAGAACCGGAATATAAAAAACAAAACTGTTCTCAGCATTTCTTCTTTTTGGAGATGTGTTTGCTGTAAAATGTCTTATTTGGCTTAATTCTGGCCTTTTCTCAAAGGCCAGATGGAGGGAAAAAAATAAGTTAAAAATCTTTTTCTGATGACGTTCGTTCACCACATGGTATTTTGTATATAGACCTATTCCACTTAAAATCATTACATTTTTCAGTACACTTTACCCCTCATTTACAAGAAAAACCCTTGGACCTGCCAGTGGCCGATTATTTCCGAGAAAAAAAATTCTTGGCTCGATTAAACACTAGTTTGGCTTCTTTTTTTAAAGCTTAATTTGTGTGTTTTTTTTTTCTTCAACTGAACTGCTTTGGCTATTTACGTTTGGGACAATCTGCCAATTTAATCGATGAATAATTCATGACAAATTGTAGCCAGTGACGTAGCCACGGAGGAATGGGGATTCATACCACCACCCAGTGACGTAGCCACGGAGATTCATACCACACCCAGTGACGTAGCCACGGAGGAATGGGGATTCATACCACCACCCCCTCCCCCTCCTCCCACACAGACACACACACACACAAACACACATCACCACCACAATCAGCACTTTTTCGAGGAAAGTTTCAAAATTGGGATAATCTTTGTTTTTTAATATATTATTTGCTTGAAAAAAATAAGAATTGCCCTTAGAAATGGGCTAAATTTGAAAACTTTTGTCTTGGGAGGGGGTCGAGGACTTTCTCGAAGCTCCTCCCCTTTTGTCATGCTGGCTACGCCTCTGATTGTAGCCTAATTCGCTTTCGAAAGTCTCTCACTGTGTCTTTCACTATATAGCATTTGTCTCGCTCCTACCATACTAGATATAACACAAGAAATTATATAGCTCCATGTTCAAACTAAACACCCAGCTTCTCAATGTTCGTGCGAAGTATTTACCTATTATCGGTTTTGTTGAACAGTGAATGTCATTTCTACAACTTACCTTAAGACGAAAAGTTTTACTCCTTAAATGTATTGGCGAAGACTGAGTAACCAGTCGTTGTATTATTCATGAAATGCTGTGAATTGTGTTGACTTTTGAAAGGTAAACACTTGTTCCTTTGTCAAGTTGATCCGTTGTGCATGTTTGAAAGTAAAAACAAAAAATAGACTTGAGTGGCAGGCAACGAGTTTCTCAGCAAATTTGTTATGCAGTTTGGTGAGGAAAATCCACACACAGTGGCTCAACAATAGGGTTGAAAGGGTGGTAAAACCTACGTCCGGCCCCGGGCATTTAACTTTGGGGAGCCCTAATAATTGGTACGTTAACATACATGGCACCCCTCCTCCTCCCCCCGCCCCCTCCCCTCCCCCACCACCGCGCCTGGCTACATAAATACGGTTTTCGTTAAGAGTAAATTGATAAGACGCCACAAAAGGTGGAATTGCCAAACTTTTCACTCCAGCAATTTTCATGCATTTCCGCGCATTTTCATTTCCACACAATTTGCATGCGTACCCGACTTTTCTCACCATGGCACAACTAAAGTGACGTCACAAAAGTGCCCTCGGCTTTAGTTTCTCTTCTTGCCCTTTTCAGGTGTCTCTGGGGTATGTGACCCCCTCTCACTCGGGTCACACCCCTTAATTCGCTATTGCTTAATTGCATTCATCGTCTACGCCTATTCCATTTTGTTCCATTGTTTTTCAGTTTCAGTAAATGGACGCCCAAGTATACCATTTTCAATGCAGAGTTTGAACCCCTACTGCATATAAAGGGACCATGTTGCCCATGTCAATGTGTGTGCGGGTGCATTGATGATCTGGATTTTAAGGTAATTTTTTTTTTGATTGTGACCCTTGGTCACGACGAGACTATCATTAACTTCTACACATTGCACTGTCGTCTTGAAAGTCTGAAAAAATTAAAGCATATAGGTAAGGGAACTCGTTAAAACGGCTCAAAGGATGACGTCACAGACAAAAATTTAAGTCAGGAATTGCGTCAAAATGGTTACCACCTTTTGCACATTACCTGGTCCTGTACCGATCATACGACCCAAGCAGTGGCATCTTCCCCACAAGATGACTTTACTCCCCCAGAAATATATATTGCCATTTTATAGCTCCGCTCCCTAAAACACAGTTCCCCCTCTCTTTCCCCATCATCCAAATCCTGGCGTCACCACTGTTCCTTTTTATTTTGCAGATTCTTTCATTGGACAAGCAGACCGAGGTTGGGAAGGTGACGAAACAGTGGGGCGGAGTCATGAAAGAATGGATTACCAAGGCAGATACCTTCAGCATGAATTGTAAAAATGCATTGATTACTTTCAGTTTTTGACATTTTGTTTGAGCTATTGCTGTGAATTTTCATATTTATTTATTTCATAGAGGACTATTAAAGAAACAAATTGGTGAAACCACCATGTTGATATCTTTTTCCATTTAGGAGTAGTACATCTAAAAACTTCTGTCATAGGGAATAAGACTGTTCACATAAATAGAAACCTATTAAAATCCAGTTCAGATAGAAACATAATATTTACTTATGGTGGTGTCTCCCTCCACTCTCAATGTCGTAATTCCTCTGTGTGTGTGTGCGGAGGAAGGGAGGGGGAGGGGGGGGGGAGGGGCACTTGTTTCCCCCACTTTATAAAATCATAAGTTTTTGAAAAACATTGTAATCCTATTCATACATCATCACTTTTGTGCAAGCTGGACAATTGTACATAATTGGACATTTGTACATAATTCGATACCTATAAGTGCTAATTGTGACCATTTAAAGTAAAGACTGTTATGCACAGAATGTAATGCTCTTTCATCTGGGTCAAAATTCTCTACTTTTCCATATTACTTCAACAATTTTCTTTTTGATTGCAGTTCCATTGGATTTGGATGTGAAGGTTAAAGCTACTTTGTTTGGAGCCTTGTTCCTCATTGTAAGTGAATGAATCTCTTCATTAATTCAATGCTAGATGGATTATAAATTATAACTGGGTTATTGGTAGGTGTGGGGACGCGTACTCGTCAAAAGGGCGGGAAGGGGGCTAAGCATCATAAAGGGGCTATTTCAATTTGAAAGGGCACACTTTGGGTGGAAATCAATTCTCTGGTATTGCACGATTTTCCCGATGCATAAACACGTAGCCGGGCTTATTTACATCGCAATTCAGAATTATATAGAGGGGCACTTTTTTCCCATTGCCCCCTTTAGATGGAGGGCACTTCTTGTCCCCGCTGCTCCGTGAGGTGAAGTGTGGGGAGAGTAGAGGGGTCGCCCGTTACCCCGTGCTACAGGCGTCCTTGTATAGGATGTATTGCTGATCACTCATTACAACATAATCATCTATCAATTTTATATCATGTATATTTGCCAGTATAAAAAAGGAATAATCCCATGAATTTTTATTTTTTTGTTTTGTCTTTTGAAGCATGTTAAAAAAAAATTCTGTTAAAAACGAAATACAAAAATAATCGAGTCTCCAATAATTTGAAGTGAAAAACTTCATACATATGCCTATTATGTGGTCTCCTTCCCCATCGACTAAGTATTTCTTCAAACAAAAATTTGTATCTCTATGTGGCCTGCAAAAAAAGAAGGGGGTCGACATCACGAACAATAGCCTGTTTTTGGTTCTCTCAGCCTGTCACAACACAAAGCAGGTTCTGTGCCCACATGGGCGGCTCGTTATATGGATAAGGGCTTTAACCCCCTTCTTCCTCCTTCATAAGGATTTGCTAATCATTGTCGGGATTCCTAGGAATAATAAAAAGCAAACATACTTAAATTATATGTATAATGAAAAGGATGCTAATTTTTTGTTTCTAATCATGTTTTGCCCCTCCAACTAAAATATCTTAAAGCCAACTATGTATGCCCATCACCACTTCAATTTGATCTGCAATGCAAGGTTGCTACCATTCACAAGATGATTTTTTTCTTGTTTTATTCAACAGGATTTCATGTTCTTTGAAGAGAGTAAAAACAACAACGGTTAAAAACACCCCTTGCCAACCACGTGACTAATCCTTGCACACGTCAGTGGGGTGCACAATGTACACATTATTGATGAAATATACGGATTTCCTGATAAGATAATGAACGAAAAGTCAAATCTGTAATTAGCGAGTTATACCTGGTAGAGTTAATTCCAATTTAAACCAAAGATATATTAAAGAAAGATGGCAAATATAGTATAGGCCTATACAGTATTTGATGACTAACGTATATGTATATTTGTATCATTGTAAATAGAAACAGAAATGTTATGTGGCTTGTTGCGACAGCTATAGGAGGAGGGGAGAGGCGGGTTACAAAAAAAAAGAGAAAAGGTTCCATTTGCCCCTAAAGTTGTACATGTAAATTATTTGAGCAGTTTAAGATGTTATTAATAAAAAAACATGCGTGGTATTCTAAATCTAGACACGCCCGTTACACAACACCGATTCGCATATGTTTAGTTTACACGATTAATCTGAGAAAACCCCGACCCCCAATTCATCAGCAAACTTTCATTGGATATATTTAAAATGAACAGTTGGCAAAATATATTTTCAAAGAATTAGTTCAGGGGTCAAGCATGAAAGACGACTGCAAAAGAAACAAAATGGTGAAGGTAGCGTTCAAAAATCTTATTCCGTTAAGGAGACATTCGAGTTTATAGCTCTTGTCTTATCTGTGTACATGGTGTAGTATACTATGGAAAGTTGGTATCCTCATTCTCACATTCTTAAAAATTGTTTATGAATTTTAAATAAAGTTTATTTAATTTCACAATAAAATTATTTCCCTCAAGCTTTCTTCAGGTGGTAGATTATAAATACTCTTCGTAGATTCAGTTTTACTACTTTCTGACATATCCCATGGTTTCTATGCCAAAAAATCGCAGGACAAAATATGATAGAATACATAAAGACTTTAAGGAATCTAAAGCTATGACATCACAACGAGTCTGATTTCAGTTTTTTCTACACAAATGGTACCAACATATCTCTTTAACGGAATAAGCTTTTTGAATGCTTTCTTTACTTTATTGTTTCTTTTCATGTCCTCTTTCATATGAGATAGACTTGTTAGACCACTGAACTAATCCTTTAAGCATTTACCAGGGAATCGCTTTCTTGCATTCACAATGCAGAATACAGCAAAGGTATCGTCGAGTTTTCTTTATGTGACGTCAATTTCGTGAGGGTCGTGACGTTATCTTTTATTACAAGAATGAGCATTATTTAGTGACAATCATCTTTTTAGCATAACTTTGTTTGGCCCTTTTACTTTGTTTTTAAAGGAATATTCCCATTGTTTTTTGTAAATTTTATTTGGAAGAGCATACTTTTAGAGCCAATTTGGTACAAAAATCAAGTTGATATCATATTCCGTTGGAAATGTATATAAATACCTAACTTTCATCAATTTATTTTTCTAGTAGGTTTTACTAATAAAAAGGATGATAGATTTTAATGAAATACATATAAACTTTGTGGGAGAAATTATTACCATTTTTGTGAACTTGAAAATTTGAATATCTCCTGGTAGGAATAACATATCAAAATGATTTTTGTAATAAATTGTTTCTAAAACTTTTCTCTTTCTTATGAAAGGTTACAAAAAACATGGGAATATTCCTTTAATATGTATAATATATAAAGTATAGTTAATTTCTATTAGAGCATTTTATACTGAATATTCATTAGATTACAAGCCTACACGGGCGGAGGGGATTTATATATTACGTCACTTGTAGTAGTTAATAATTTAAATATTCATGGTCTGGTATATTTAGACTAGGGTTATTTTATACGTATTGAAACATGTAGACGGGTAGTTAGGGTCGCAACCATATTTTGATATATGATATATCCTCCTACGAAGTTTTTGTAGTTTTGCAAACGATACTCCCCAGAACACCCAGACACCCTTTGTACTTTAGGCATGTCCCACCTTGTTTGATAAATCTGATTCCAGTTTGACAAGGTGCACATGTACTCTCAAGAAGAAAACGGCTTCAGAAGAGGTTATGATATGGGTGGGTATTACCTAATCAAATCATGGCGCCGCCACTGCATAAATGGGAGAAAAATTTGTCATATTTATGTTATAGGCAATGTGCCCTCTTTCTTTCCTTTCTTGAAAAAATATTGGCGCCACCACTAATGTTATAACATTTCAAAATTGGTTGACCACACCAAATTGTTCAATAAGGCTACGTTCATGTAATTTAGTTCCTTCTGGAACACAAAACGTTGTTTTTTATACTTATATTATATCTTATAAGTTTGATGTTTCTATTTACTATAATATAGTATAAACGTATACTACTGATAATAGTTTTACATAATGCATTTAGTAGCACGAATACAACGATACAATCCATCTCATTATGTTTAATTTATTGTCTTTTGCAATTGATCGTTGGGTGGCTTTGCAATATTACCGTTACCGAGCGGATAAAAGTACCAAACCTTTTACTTTTGTTCATATTAATCGAGTTTAGGGTAGGCGCCCCGACCGCGCTTTTTTTCTTCTGCAGCCCAGAATTGCCATTACAGATTTTTTCAGCCAATCATATACAAATATGACGATGACGTAATCAAATATAAATATTCATATACAACTTAGGACACATCGTCTGACAAAATAATTTGGGACTTAGTAATTCCATGACCGCGAGTGAATAACATTACTTTGCCGGAAAATAATGGCAAAAACCTGACACTACAGATATGGCACAATTTAAAATGTGCTATGAAGCAAATCCTCCTTTGAATATCGAAGAAGTAGTTAACAATATCTTGTAAGTGGTGTTCTGAGTTAGGTTCTAAAACTCGCTCCTTGTATGAAAATTAAGGCATAATTTATAAAGTAGTAGTTGAGCGACTTTCCCTTGCATTAACACTTTCCCTTGACACGTGTTGTAGGTATGGAGTTTTTGGTTAGTGTGTAAAATCAAAGTGGGGTTTATTCGCAGGGCAGTGATAACATATACCCTAACCTAAAACCTAACCCCAACCCTAACCTTATTCGCAGTGCTGGCTTGAGATACTGTGTGGATATTCGCAGGGCTGCCCTGCGAATAATCGCTTCAAAAAAAATAAAGTTGAATAGCGATAGTTCTCACGTTGTATACGTAGATCTCAAGCTGCTGTATGTGCGTGAGATAATTTGCACTAGTTGCAGGTATGCCTAGGCCTAGTACGAGTTTATGCCCAAATAGACTTTTGTTTAATTAGTTGTAGGTGAGTTTTATCCTTTTTGAACATTTTTCTCTAAGTCCCGATTTTCCTTTTTGGACGGAGTGCGTAGTCATACTAATGCATACTTACATACTATACAGGCTATACTATACAGGCTATAGTTATAGGACTAATGTTGTATATGAATAATCATATTTAATTACGTCATTGTTATTCTTGTATATGATTGGCTGAAAAAATCTGTATTGGCAATTCTGGGCTGCTGAAAAAAAAGACACGCCCTACCAACTTGTCACTGAATCTAAGATGACCGCCAAAATTACCGCCAAAATTAAAAATGACCGCCTTTTTGTGTTAAATGTTACTTGTTTAACGTTATAGCTGCATACAAAAACACTAAACCTTACAGTAACCTGTACCAATCATATTAATTCTATAGTAGGACCCCTGACCAATAAGTCAATATATCCAAGATGATTGCCAAAATCCAAAATGGTCGACTTTTCTGTTAAATGTTACAAGACCCTGAACAAAGACAAAACTTTCCATGAATCTAATTTAGTCATAGCAATTCTAGAATACAAACCTTAGGTTAATTTACAACTGAAATCCAAGATAGCCGCTGAAAACGAAAATGGCTGCCTTTCAGTAAATTGTTGCTTTTATGAACTTGTACTGTCTGTATTAGTCACATGAACTGACAAAATTGCTGGTATATTTGGTTTCCAAGGAAACCATTTACTCTAGATAATATTACAAACAGAAAATAGAAGTAATAATTATGTTTTGTTTCTTACTTTACATCTTAAGATTACTTGTTACATTAATTATTAGGGCCTCACATACTGTTATGAGAACTTTTAACCAAATAAACACCAGCTTGACCTTTCTGTGTTGATTTTTTCTGCAAAAGTCCCTTTTTCACATTTGTGGCGGCCACTTTGGACTTTGGCAACCATCTTTAAGTTTAAACAGGCTTGCAATTCATCTGCAATCAATTATTATATGGGCCTGCTATACCGTTCTGGGAACTCTTATTTTAATAAACACCAACTTCGTACATTTGTGATATATTTTAATGTACAAAGTGAAGTTAATAACATTTTGGCAGCCATTTTGTATTTTGGTGGCCATATTGAATATTGGATTCTGCTGCCATCTTTTAGATTAAGTGGAAATGCATTTAATCTGAAATTAATTATTAAGGCCCTACATACTATTCTAAAACTTTTAGCCCAAATACTACACCAGTTTTTTCTGTGTTGAATCTTTTTCAGCAAAAGTCCCCTTTTCACACCTGTGGCGGCCATTTTGGACTTTGGCAGCCATTTCTATGTTTAAACTAGCATGCAATTTATCTGAAAAAATTATTAGAGCCTCATATACCATTCGGGGAAGTTTTGGTTTTAAAAACACCAACTTGGCACATTTGTGACATATCTTATTGTACAAAGTCAATGACATTTTGGCGCCATTTTGTATTTTGGGGGCCATCTTGTATTTTGGGGACCATATTGAATTTTTTCGGGGATTTTACCCTAAAATTCATTGTTATATCCCTAAACCTTAATGGAAGATTTGGCACTTTTGTCCGCTTCGTAATGGTAATGTCGAAAAATGGACCTAAGCCACCTGACTAAGAGGGAGATGTGCGAATCTAACGACATTTCGTGTTTGCATCCAGTTTTTATCAATTTGGAATCATATGAAATTGTCCTGCTTCTAGTTTTGATCATTTTGAGAGCGAGACAGTGATGAAGTCTAAGAAGGGGTAAGTGAGGGTGGGTGGGTGGGGGCAGGCATTGGATAAGTAGTAATGTTCATGAATTAAACCTAGAAATGACAAAAGGAAATTTAGGACCAAATGTGTAATTCAACATGTCTTGCATTCAGCAGGCCTCCGGACAAGGTCTGCGCCACCTTCCATGCAGAAAACCAGACGTAAAAATAACCTGGAAAAAATAGTATAAAATGACAAAAGGAAATCAATTCCCCTCCCAGCAAGCCTTGAAGTGCTTGTCTGCCACCTCCCATTTAACATTGGAAAAGTAATGGCATTAAACCAGCAAGATGCAGACAAATGTGTACCTTTATATTTAAGACATTCAGGCCTTGTAACAAGCCTGCAGGATCAGGGCACCTCCCCACCAAACGTAGAAATAACATTGGATAAGTAATGTTCATGAATTAAACCTAGAAATGACAAAAGGAAATGAATCATGGATTCGATCGGCTAAAAACATGGCAACAATAAGATAACAAAGACGAGGAATTTAGGGAAAAAAGGAAGAAGATTGACAAAGAAAAAAAGATCAATGGCTTAATTTGTTGGTAGGGGTTGTCAATTTTCGTACCACAATTTCACTGAAATTCACAAATATTAGAAAATCTTATTCGGCCAAAAAAATCCTTGTGCCTTATGTTGAGCTTGTACGCATATGATTAATCTGCTGGTCAAAGTGGTACCCTCGAAGTACTGGTATTGAAAGGCATATTTATGAAATGTCGGGATTTTGTGGAGAGTGCATATGACATAATATTTTACTTCTTTCAAATCTATTTTAAAAACACAAATAAATGCTAGACAAAAAAAAGATGTCTACAAAACTTGTTTTTAAGGTTATATATTACGCAATTTATTATTAAATAATTAGTAACAAATTTTAATTACTATATCTAACCTGAATAAAATAAGGTTTCTTTACATGAGGCAGGGCTTTTTAAAAGAATTTTTTACAGGGGCCAATTATAGCATCGGTGGGCAATAATCAAAATTCGGTACATTTTTAGATCCAACAAATTGGATCAATTCTCCCTCCAAATCATATTTAGATTAATCGTTTTGCAATATTTCCGAGCAAGTGGCGCACATTTAAAAATAAAAAGTGATTTGCCCCAATTGAGCTGGTGGGCCAAATGGCCTGATGTGCAGTTGTGAATTTGCAAAATCGGTACAATTTTAGATCCATCAAAATTAATCGGGAATAGCGTCATCTGTGATTTTCCGCAGCATATAGAATCAAAATGGGAATAGCGTCACGTGATTTACGCATTATGCCAATCATAATTACATACTGATTGCTCATCTACGTTTAAAGGAAAAAAAGTACATTTTTAAAGAAAACATACTGTACAACAAATTGTAAAAGGTATAAGTGTTTTTCATTTTATAAATATCTAAAGTATAGAAATATGTGTTACATATATTTGAGTGTCGTGCGACATCCCGCCTCTCTCCCCTACGACATCCGCCTTCTCCCCTACGACATCCTCTCCCCTACGGCATCCGCCCCTCTCCCCTACAACATCCCGCCCCTTTCCCCTACAACATCCCGCCCTCTCCCCTACGACATCCCGCCCTCTCCCCTACGACATCCCTCCCCTGCGACACGTGCGAGAAGATCGAGGCAAATGTGATATTGAAAAATATATCTCAAATCATGTTTTTCTGTTGTGGAGAAAATATATATTTTGTTTGTTTTCCTCTCCATTTTTAAAAAATCAAGGTTCTGCAGAATAGTCTATTTTTTCATTTGAATGAAACCAGCAGCTCGCCTCACTCAAAAGGGAGGGGAAATCATTAAATCTCTCTAAAACACAAACAATACACCATATCACCATACACAATATGGGGAGATGGAAAAAATTCTTTTTTCCACCCCAATTCCGCCTGTGACGTTCACCCCTCCTTTCGCCACCATAAATTTTGGGCACAAGTTGTGATATCCATGAGAATCTGATCGTTGAAAACGTTCTTGAAAATCTTCCAAGTTAATCTTCTTCATCTTTGAATCACTGCTTCTCAAAGTACATGAATTCCTGCAATGAAGAAGAAGTTAAGAAATGTATAATTCCCCTCTGTGGAGGACATAAAGAAGAGTCATTTCTCATGGGTTAAGAAGTCACAAGTTTTACCGGATACCAGCAGGAAACTGCACCCGTAAATTGTTTCCATCAAACAGTCAAACGGGAAATCTCATCGACATGTTCATAGAGTAGCCTGGGAAAGTAAATCCTTGGGAAGGTTTCCCCTGTCAAAGGGCTGCCACAGGCAATGTTCCTAAGTTAAGCGTTACATAAAATGTTTAAAAATTGATGTAATTTTCAAACTTCCACATGAAAGTGGGGGTGGAAAAAGTCCCGTGTTCCGGAACAAAATATACTATTATCAAAACAACACTAAAAAATATGTAAACACTAATGGTGTTGTATTACTGATGGTGTTTTGTTACTGGTAACGCTGTATTACTGATGGTGTTATGTTACTGGTGGTGTTGTATTACTGATGGTGTTTTGTTACTGGTGGCGCTGTATTACTGATGGTGTTTTGTTACTGGTGGCGCTGTATTACTGATGGTGTTTTGTTACTGGTGGTACTGTATCACTGATAGTGTTATATTACTGTGGTGTTGTATTACTGATGGTGCTTTCCTACTGGTGGTGCTGTATTAATGATGGTGTTTTGGTACTGGTGGCGCTGTATTACTGATGGTGTTTTATTACCGGTGGCGCTGTAATACTGATGGTATTTTGTTACTGGTGGTGTTGTATTACTGATGGTGTTTTGTTACTGGTGGTGTTGTATTACTGATGGTATTTTGTTACTGATGGTGTTGTATTACTGATGGTATTTTGTTACTGGTAGTGCTTATTACTGATGGTGTTTTTTTATTGGTGGTGCTGTATTACTGATGGTATTTTGTTACTGGTGGTGCTGTATTACTGATGGTATTTTGTTACTGGTGGTGCTGTATTACTGATGGTATTTTGTTACTGAAGGTGTCTTATTACTGATGGTATTTTGTTACTGGTGGTGTTGTAATACTGATGGTGTTTTGTTACTGGTGGTGTTTTGTTATTGGTGGTGCTATATTACTGATGGTATTTTGTTACTAGTTGTGCTATATTACTGATGGTGTTTTGTTATTGGTCGTGTTGTATTACTGATGGTGTTTTGCTACTGGTGGTGTTGTATAACTGATGGTGTTTAGCTACTGGTAATGCTGTATTACTTAGGGTATTTTATTACTAGTTGTGCTGTATTACTGATGGTGTTTTGTCACTGGTGGTGCTGTATTACTGATGGTCTTTTGTTACTGGTGGCGCTGTATTACTGATGGTGTTTTGTTACTGGTGGTGCTGTATTACTGATGGTGTTTTGCTAATGGTGGTGTTGTATTACTGATGGTGTATTGTTACTGGTGGTGCTGTATTACTCGTGGTGTTTTGTTACTGGTCGTGTTGTATTACTGATGGTGTTGTATTACTGATGGTGTTTTGTTATTGGTGGTGCTGTATTACTGATGGTGTTTTGTTACTGGTGGTGCTGCATTACTGATGGTGTTTTGTTACTGGTGGTGCTGTATTACTGATGGTATTTGGTTACTGAAGGACCTGTCTTATTACTGATAGTATTTTGTTACTGGTGGTGTTGTTATACTGATGGTGTTTTGTTACTGGTGGTGGTTTGTTATTGGTGGTGCTATATTACTGATGGTATTTTGTTACTAGTTGTGCTATATTACTGATGGTGTTTTGTAACTGGTGGTGTTGTATTACTGATGGTGTTTTGTTACTGGTAGTGCTGCATTACTGATAGTATTTTGCTACTGAAAGTGTCTTATTATAGATGGTGATTTGTTACTGGTAATGTTGTATTACTGATGGTGTTTTGTTAGTGGTGGTGCTGTATTACTGATGGTGTTTTGTTGTTGGTGGTGCTGTATTACTGATGGTGTTTTGTTACTGGTGGTGCTGTATTACTGATGGTGCTGTATTACTGATGGTGTTTTGTTACTGGTGGTGCTGTATTACTGATGGTGTTTTGTTACTGGTGGTTGTGTATTACTAATGTTGTTTTGTTACTGGTGGCGCTGTGTTTTGATGGTGTTTTGTTACTGGTGGTGCTGTATTACTGATGGTGTTTTGTTACTGGTGGTGCTGTATTACTGATGGTGTTTTGTTACTGGTGGTGTTGTATTACTGATGGTGTTTTGTTACTGGTGGTGCTGTATTACTGATGGTGTTGTGTCACTGGTGGTGTTATATTACTGATGGTGTTTTGTTACTGGTGGTGCTGTATTACTGATGGTGTTTTGTTACTGGTGGTGCTGTATTACTGATGGTGTTTTGTTACTGGTGGTGCTGTATTACTGATGATATTTTTGTACTGGTGGTGCTGTATTACTGATGGTATTTTGTTACTGGTGGTGCTGTATTACTGATGGTGTTTTGTTACTGGTGGTGCTGTATTACTGATGGTGTTTTGTTACTGGTGGTGCTGTATTACTGATGGTGTTTTGTTACTGGTGGTGCTGTATTACTGATGGTGTTTTGTTACTGGTGGTACTGGTGGTGCTGTATTACTGATGGTGTTTTGTTACTGGTGGTGCTGTATTACTGATGGTGTTTTGTTACTGGTGGTGCTGTGTCACTGGTGGTGTTATATTACTGATGGTATGTTGTTACTGGTAGCGCTGTATTACTGGTTGTGTTGTATTACTGATGGTGTTTTGCTACTGGTGGTGCTGTATTACTGATGGTTACTGGTGGTGTGTTTACTGATGGTGTTTTGTTACTGGTGGTGTTGTATTACTGATGATATTTTTGCACTGGTGGTGCTGTATTACTGATGGTGTTTTGTCTTTCTGGTGCGTTGTTTTTGATGTTGTGTTGTATTACGGACGGTTTTGTGTTGCTGGTTGTGTTGTATTACTGGTTGTGATGTATTGCTGATGGTGTTGTATTGCTGATGGTGTTGTATTGCTGATGGTGTTGTATTGCTGATGGCGTTTATTACTGATGGTGTTATATTACTGATGTTTTTGTATATTACTGATGTTGGGTTTTATTTTTGGTTGTGTTGTATTACTGATGGCGTTGTATTACTGATAGTGTTGTATTACTGATAGTTTTGTATTACTGATGGTGTTGTATTACTGATGATGTTGCGTTACTGATGATTTTATATGTTGATGATGGTGTTGTAGCCTATTATTGATAGTGTGTCATTACTGACGGTGGTATATTATTATTAATTATGTTCTGCTTTTCGTGGGACTAATACTTACGGCAAGAAAAGTTGCTCCTAAGACGGCCGCTTTTGCTTTTACTTCCATATCCATAGGAACTAGAAATGATTAAAAAAGGAGAAACGTAGACACTGAGTCTCAGCTGTCCCTCCTTACAGATATTTAAATAACTATAATTACCAAATATTCCGACTTAAGATCCTTAAAACAGTCTTGGCCAAACGCTTGTAACGCTTCAAAATCTTGTTATGTTTAAAAGTTGTTTTCGTCATAAAAAGTGTCAATATTCTGGCCCCATCCATCTTGGCATGCATGCCTGCCCAATTGAGATCTCACCATGGCATGACTCACATCACGTCTTAAGTCACGTCACGTCATAGAAATGTATTCTTCTTGATTTTTTTTTCCGATCGCCCTTGGCAAATGCAGTCGTCCCTACCCTCCTAGTGACGACGTCGACAACGTCAGGTACCATGAACTTGTAGCATAGGTGGCGAAACCGCGGGCACAAGGGGCACGTGCCCCCACTTTTGTCAAAAGTTTAAAAAGTGCCCTTATTCAAGAAGAAAAAGCGCCCATTTTCATATTAAAAAGTGCCCTTTTTTAGAGAAGGAATATGACCTTTCAAACATTAGGTTGTATATCTGATCTTTTATTGAATTGTTGATGAAAGTATACACAAATTTCGTCCTGAAATAGACGAAAACTGTACAATTTTACGCGCATATAATCTATATTGATAATTTCCATAAAGACGCAGAAAGATAATGTTGTGGACCCAAGAGTCGCCCTTTATTCGACTTTTTACCATAAACCTGCCTACACATAATTTCCCCGATTATAATTTGTAAAAAAAGCTCTTTAAAATAGGACCTTGCTTTAGTGAGTGAACCACCCCAAAATTTACATGTGGCTTTTTTGAAATTGGGCCAAAGCTAACAATGAGGACCCAGGCCCTTGTCGTAGACTGACGTGCACTCCCTCGTCTTCTTTTCAAAGTTGAACAAGTGTCCCTTTAAAACTGTATTTTTTTCAAATATTAAGGACATTGGTAATTTAGCAGGGGTGGACCCAGAAGGGGGACACCTGAGTTTTTTTCGATGACACTTTTTTTTACCATGAGATAAATTTTAGTCACGGTTTATGTAAATTTTCTTCAATTTTCGACATTTTATCCTGGTGCGTTATAGTCAGATAACTTATGACTGTGTACTGTAGCCATATGCATCGGCTGTACACAGTCAGAAGTCGTTGTGCAAATTACAACGTGGAAAACATTTACAATGACTCAACATAATAGCGTAACCGAATATTATTGCAAGTAGTGTGTAGCAAGTAGGGCATACTGAGTGATCTGTTTATCTTAGTAGGTCGCTTCATTATAAGTGATCTTTTTATTAACGGATTGAAGAAAGTAACACAAACACTGAGACATTTGCTATGTGCAAGCAACCCACATTTCAATAGTGGGGCACCTTTAATTTGGGGAAGGAGACAAATTTGTAATAGGGGCCCTAGCGGCTGAAGACTGCATGATTGTGGGGTATCTTGTGTAATACATTCTGATCAACCAAGTTTATGCAGCTGGATTTGAGGCAGCTGAGAAAATTATGAAAATAGCCCTGAACCATTCTAAAAAACCCTTACTTGCTGTTAATATTGTTTGGTACATTCAATAGGGCTATTCCGAATGATGATCAGTTGGCCTACAATTGACTAAATATGGTCTAAATGTTTCCGATTTCAAAAATTGTTGCAGATCTTGGTGCGAACAAAGAGTGTGGAAGCTCTTTGGTACGAACGTTTCCTATTTTCCCAAATGTGGTCCTATATATCCTTAATATAATTGACAAATTTTCGTATTTGCAAAAAAACAAGTAGCAAGTTTTTTTTCTCGGGCCGATATAAATTAGAGATTTTCGAATAGCGCGGGGATATAGGCCCCTAAAGCTGTAATGCTGGCGAATATGCTTTCAAAATGCTTCAGTCGGAATGTTCCCCTCAAGTCCTGTTCCCCCCCCCACACTTTTTCAAACATTTTCCGCCGCCTCTGATTGGAAGGGACATTGGGGGAAGCTACACCTCAATATCATGGGTTTTTGGCGAGGAGTGGCGAACAAGTGACTTTTTCTTCCTCGTGGCGTTGTTATAGGAAGGTGGGGGGGGGAGGGCTTTATTTCTACCCCTCCCTCCATATTTTCTCCTTGGTTTTGGACGAAATGGAAAATCGATTTTTGCGAGAAGTGGGGTACGATACCCCCAGTTTTCCCGGTGATGCCGCCGCTAATTCTCTCTCCCCGGACGCGTCTCCCAGTTCCTTCGCTACTGACAGACTGATAACCATTGCATGTAAAGCAAACTGTGCAAACAAGAAGTACCGTGAAAATACCCGCTGCGAGAAAAATATCATTACACTACTTATACTCGTATAGTGCCCACCCCATGGATCCTGTGAATGGATATACTTACAAGTCACTGAGAAGTTGTCAGCTTGCGCAAATGTTTCCTTGAATATTCCTCCCCACTGCTTCGAGATCTTCCCGCACTGTGTCTTCAAATCCGATGACCATATCTTTAATAAAATACATTAACACCATAATGATTACTTATGGGCTATACATAGCGGGGTTAAGGTGAGACCCCAAGCACCTACAACACTTAAGCACCTACAGCACTTAAGCACCTACATCACTTAAGCACCTACATCACTTAAGCACCTACAGCACTTAAGCACCTACAGCACTTAAGCACCTACAACACTTAAGCACCTACAGCACTTAAGCACCTACAGCACTTAAGCACCTACAGCACTTAAGCACCTACAGCACTTAAGCACCAGCAGCACTTAAGCACCAGCAGCACTTACGCACCTACAGCACTTACGCACCTACAGCACTTACGCACCTACAGCACTTACGCACCTACAGCACTTACGCACCTACAGCACTTAAGCACCTACAGCACTTAAGCACCTACAGCACTTAAGCACCTACAGCACTTAAGCACCTACAGCACTTAAGCACCTACAGCACTTAAGCACCTACAGCACTTAAGCACCTACAGCACTTAAGCACCTACAGCACTTAAGCACCTACAACACTTAAGCACCTACAGCACTTAAGCACCTACAGCACTTAAGCACCAACAGCACTTACGCACCTACAACACTTAAGCACCTACAGCACTTAAGCACCTACAGCACTTACGCACCTACAGCACTTATGCACCTACAGCACTTAAGCACCCACAGCACTTAAGCACCAGCAGCACTTAAGCACCTACAGCACTTAAGCACTTAAGCACCTACAGCACTTAAGCACCTACAGCACTTAAGCACCTACAGCACTTAAGCACCAGCAGCACTTAAGCACCAGCAGCACTTACGCACCTACAAAACTTAAGCACCTACAGCACTTAAGCACCAGCAGCACTTACGCACCTACAGCACTTAAGCACCCACAGCACTTAAGCACCTACAGCACTTAAGCACCTTCATCACTTAAGCACCAGCAGCACGTACGCACCTACAACACTTAAGCACCTACAGCACTTAAGCACCAGCAACACTTAAGCACCTACAGCACTTAGGCACCTACAGCACTGAAGCACCAGCAGCACTTACGCACCTACAACACTTACGCACCTACAGCACTTAAGCACCAGCAGTAAAATGTTGATATAACATAAACTATTGCAAATATTTTAGCAGTCACTGTGCGAAGGCTAAATTAAACCGCAAAAACAAGCAGAAACTTCAAAATATGAACATTTTAGCACATTTTCACCTTATTGTTCATTTCAGGGGGGCGCACACATCCCAATCGACCCATTGTCTTGCGTGTATTATATGTTTTGTTATACTTACAACAAAGTCTTTATCATCTGTGCATCCACAACAGCACTGACACGGGCAGCAAGGGCCCCGGATGTGAAAGAGTGTCTCTAAACTGTCGTCCATGATCTCATAACGAGGGCGCCACGTACTGAAGCTGTGATTCAAAATCAATAACGAAGAAATAAAATCATAAACATCATACGGTGTCAAGGAGTCTGTTGCAGAGAGAGAGAGTTGAACACACAATTACAATGACGGGGTCGTCGCCTGCGTATTCGGTTATGATAGTACAAATGCTATCACGAAACGCTTAATACGACCCGGACGAGAACACAGGTACGACGTACGGACAGACATAACATCGACAACCAAGTCAATGTTCACGGCCTTTGATAACCAGTTGTGGTGCACTGGCGTGTCTACCCACCCCAGGCTTGAACCCGGGGCCTCGTGGTCTGTAGACAGGTATGATAACCGCTACACCACAGTAGTCTGTTGCATGTGGGTCCTCCCCATATCTGTCAATATGTTTTACGATATCAAAGGAGTCTGCAGATAGGGATTGTGGTTCCTCCCCATATCTGGTAATACGTTATACGGTGTGAAGGGGTCTGGCTATGTAGCTTCTCCCTAACGTGCTGTACGATGTCAATGAGTCTGGGGTATGTAGCTCCTCCAAATATACGGCGTCAAGGAGTCGGGGTATGTAGCTCCTCCCCATATTAGGTAACATATTTCATATTGTTTCAAGGAGTCTAGCGCATGTAGATTACCATATCAGGTAACATGCATACATGTTATATGTAACATATCCCTGTTTAAACCCATTTTCTGGACCTTTTAAATTGATTTTTCCATGTTGGGGTTGCACGACCCTTTTGGCTACACCCATTGGCATTCACAGCGCACTGGAGATCGTGGTGAGCTTGAAAGTGAGGAACCGGCTACCAACTGAAAAACGTTAACAAAACATGCCTTAATTGGTCTCGTGCCCCCTCCCCCGCCCTCACGTGGCCTTCATATGGATCCTTTGTTGAATATATATTTTTCCAACTGGTATCCGAGCCGTAGGCCAATTAAACTGTAATAACAATGCGAGGGTGCCTGGGCCTCTGTTGGGTTAGTACTTTTCTCCACCCATGCTGAATAATTCATGAAAATTATACCTTTGCCGTACAACTGCGATCACATTATTGGGCGGCGCCTCTATTTGTATCTTAAAAGCGCAGTAGTCACCGCTGATACAACAGCAGCAGCCGGCACAACACTTGAATTTGCGCACGATCCTCATAACTTCCTGTAATGAATATTCATGATACAAATACGTCATGATGTTACATGATGCAGTTTAATCAATAAAAGGCTATATAATTTTACGGGAATGTATAGAACCAGGAATCAGTAGCCTATATACAGGAGGCATACATATATATATATATATATAAGCAGGACCGCCTGGAGCCAATGCGGGCCCGGAGTATCTTGAACACATGGGTTGATTACAACACAGATTGTAAAGGTTTTCCATTTTCTTTATTTTTACCTGCCCCTACGACCTGGGTCCCTATGACCCGATCCCCATACGACCCGATCCCTCTACGACCCTATCCCCCTACGACCCGATCCCCTTACGACCCGATTCCCCTACGACCCGATCCCCCTACGACCCGATCCCCCTACGACCCGATCCCCTACGACCCCGGGTCCGGGTTAACGCACCCTTGACCCCATTGTCGGAGGTACTGTACACAAGTATATACTGGGAAGCAGGCACGCCCGCCATAACTTGGAAAATGAAGAAACTATGACAATGTCGATGGATGCATCTGGACAAAATGCAGTGAATAGGCCCAAAAAGTCGTGAAAGGCACAAAGGACAAAAAAGGTCTTTAGCAAAATTTACTGTTAGTTTGCCAATTTTCGTACCTATAAAATATTGGGCAAAATTTCGCAAGAAATTCTTATGCGAACAAAACACCACTGACCGATCCTACAGAAAGCGCTGGGCCTACGTCTATTCCAGTCTATAGGCCTTACTTGTAAAGTATCTTTACAGTTGTACAGAGGGGTGTATTAGGTTTCAGGAAGTACGTGCGTTTGACGTGTAACTGGCAACGATCTATTCCTCCTGTAAAAAAAAGGGCATATAGAGCACCCCTCCGCCCCCCCTCTCCCAACTGCCCATACCACCAGAAAAGCTTTGGGTTTATCAAGACCAAAACACATGTCATAAAATCTGTGAAATTATTTTTCGACAACGCCCCTCACTTATGGCAGCGCCTGTGCCAAATGATATGAGATCATACAAAACCAATACATAGCAGGCTGGCAGGGTACAAGGCTTTGGGAATTAACCGCGGAGGGACGGGGCAATTAACCGCGGAGGGACGGGTGACTAGTTTCCGTGATAGGGGTTTAAAAAGAACAGTATGCCAGTGATGTTCAATGTTTTCCTTTTTGTTCCCCGACGAGGTCACGGGTTTAGAAACCCCAACGGCAGGGGAATTTTTCCATCTTACCTGCCCGGCATTGTCGACAATGTGCATGATGAAGCTCCTGGCGCCCTTGCAGCAAATTCTCATGCATAGTCCAGACTCTATGTGTGGACAAATGATACCAAAGGATTGTTTGAAAAAAGAAAATCACATAATAGCCTGAGAACAACATGTTGCAAATTAAGTCATGATGATTAATCCGCGCTCCGAAAGTCTTTGGAAAAATAACTCATGGGGGTTGCTCCCTTGTAGCGCCGCCACTTGTAGGGGGTCACATCCTAAAAGCTCTATTTCGCGTAAAATGTGGCGACCACTTTAAACTGATTCGCTGTTATCTGCCATGATTTAGTTGAACTTTCTGGATAACGCCCAGTTAGATGAAGAAAAGAATGGCGGTCAGGTAGTACCTCCTTGGTCGGGGTTTATTCACGGATAAAAAAGATATACCTGGGCACCATTCAGCCATTTTCATTAGGCAGTTAACCCTTACTCTACCAGCACTTTTTTGAAAATGCGCTCGGAAGGCGGGGCCAAAGACGGGGCACCCAAAACGGCGATAATATCGCCGCGTGGTAGAGTAAGGGTTAATTAAGGCGTGGTTATTGAAGGGTCCTCTGTCTTCCAGGCAGAAGAGTCGCCCCCCTTCCGCTTTCGGGACCCGCTGGCCCGCCCACCGGGATCATGCTGCCTATATTTTCGGGTTGGCGCATATGCCGCGGGTTCATTAACCCTTACTCTACCAGCACTTTTTTGAAAATGCGCTCGGGAGGCGGGGCCAAAGACGGGGCACCCAAAACGGCGATAATATCGCCGCTGAGTAAGGGTTAAGGTAGTCGCATCAGGCTTTATAGGCCAATAGCCAGCCTATTATATTAGTGGAAGAAAATCTGAGGCCGGCGTAATTTCCCATATATGTGTAGGATTCGGGAAGACAGAGGCACGTGCCACCCCCACTTTTCCAAAAACTGACAACAGTGCCCCTTTTGAAAATGAAAAGTTCTCCTTAATTACTGTCACAGGAGTAAGAACTGGAGAAATGTGCGTACACTATTTAAATGATATTACAAAAGTGCCCCTTTAAAAATAAAGTGCCCCTTTAAAAATAAAGTGCCCCTTAATCACTTAATTACTGACCTATCAGTGAAAAACTGGGCACGTTCCCTGACTTTTGTTTAAAGATAACAAACTTGCCCAATAATTCTCTTTTATAAAAGCCATGGACAGCTATCAGTGAAAAACTGGGCATGTTCCCTGACTTTTCTTTAAAGATAACAAACTTGCCCAATATTTCTCTTTTATAAAAGTCATGGACAGCATGCTTTTATCAGTTTGTTGCGTGTCGCTCATTAATTCTATCTACTGATATATTTGTCAGTCCCCTGTACAGGGAAATGAGTCCCCATTGAAAAAGTGCCCCTTTCTAAAAAATTAGAAGTGCACTTTTTACTATGTTGTTTTGGCTCACTAATTGTACCTACAGATTGGGGGCATATGTATGTGACTTGGGAGTCCCCACTAAGAGGTTGTGCCCCGCTTTTCAAAAGCTTCCTACACCCCTATAATTGTCCCATTCCCCATACTACAATCTTGGACAAAACTCTTTGTCGCAACAAACACTGAAAGGGAAAACGGAGAAGGAAGGGGGGGCTGAAAATAGCTGTACATAAATATTTAAAATTACTTTCCAGTGAGTGTCTCAACAGTTTTGTCCAAGATTGCTTGTAGCTATTGACTCACGTTACCTTCGTATGCATAGTAGACCTGTTGCCCCATTGAATTCACGATGACGTACTTGTTCTTGAAGTCAATGCCCGTCAAAACTGAAGATAAAAAGAGCAAATGAAGTTACTTGCATGTAACTCTTCTCTCAAACTTGGGCCATTATGACGTCAATCAGGGAGTTTTCAATGTAAAGATATCCTGATCATTTCAGTGAAATTGCAACAACAACAAAAAACAAAAAAAGCACCGCTGCTTTTAATAATTGTTTAGTGCATGCAAAGAAAATTAATACTACAATAGAACATATTTATTTACAAAACATCCCACGCGGCGTATGCCTATGATATCCAGCGATGCTTAAGGATTAGTTCAGGGGTCATGCAAGTCTATCTTATATGAAAGAGGACTTCAAAAGAAACAAAATGGTGAAAAAATCATTCAAAAATCTTATTCTGTTAAGGAGATATTTAAGTTTAAAGTTTGGTATCATTTGTATAGAAACGACTGAAATCAGACTAGTTGTGATGTCATAGCCTCAGATTCCTCAAGGTCTTTATGTATTCTATCATGTTTTGTCCTGCGATTTTGTGGCGTATAAACCATGGGATATGCCAAAAATGTAGTAAAACTGAATCTAGGAAGTAAAACTAAGCTTAAGCAAACAGAAAATGGAAGTGAGTGTTAGGTCCAAGACAAGTAAGCTGTGGCTGAACTACCAAAGCATGGTAAAGTTGCCAAGGAACTAATAATCATGAAAATAGCAGATCGAAGAGGTTTTTGATAATTTACCACCTGAAGGATACACTTGACGGATACACCTACGTGCTGACTGCATTCCTTTATTTGCTGCTACTTGAAATCTGCACATTTTCATGTCCAGGAGTTAGGCCAGTTTGAAATCAACTACCCAGATATTTTCAGAAAATTTGAAAAGGGTTTTCATGTTATCCATCGCAGCAATCAGTTTTGGACAGGTCTCAGTTCAGATCTTGTAATCGAACAGACATTGATGAGATCTTTGAAGACCACTGAAGGTTTGACACATGGAAGCGGAATGTTGGACGAGCAGAGAGGCCTTTGGACCATTACACCAGTCTGAGAGTACAACATAACAATGCAGGAATTTACAAAGCTCTCATACACGACATCTGAACAACACAAGGATTTGACAGAGGCTAGGAAGAAAAAGGGCACTTTTAATCTTGAGAAGATCAGTTTAAAACTTAAAGCATGCTCATCCTTTTCACCAGATCCTTCATTAAGAAACATTGTCAACCTGCATTGTCGACCTTCGCTCCTATAGCTGTGTAGCATGCCTAGACTTGACACATTATTACAGTATTAAGCGCCTCAATAGTGAAAGTGTTATAGATTTATTCTCTTCGGGAAATCTTTTGCAATTTCAGGAAATTATTTTTTAATATTTGAGAAAGTTTCTTCAATTTTTGGGGGATTTTCGGCATTTTGCGAAAATTTCTTTCAAAGTTTTTATTCATTTTTGGGAAAATTTCCTTGTTTTGGGCAAATTTCCTGCATTTTCATGAAATTTGCTTCCATTTTCGTAAAATTTCCTTCATTTTCGGGATATTTTCTTCAATATTTGGGCAGTTTCTCAATTTTCAGGAAAATTTCTTCAATTGTTAGGAGCTCTTCAATTTTGGGAAAATTTTCTTCATTTTCAGGAGATTTCCTTTATTTTCGGGAGATTTCATTCATGTTCGGGAGATTTCTTTCATCTTCAGGATATTTCCTTCATTTTCCAAAATTGTTCTTCAATATCTGGGAAATTGTCTCTATTTTTGAGAAATTTTACCAAAGCAGTGCGTCCGGAGGCTTCCCCTCCCCACCCCTCCCCACCCCTACCCACCCCCTCCTCACCCCCTCCCCACCCCCTCACCCTCCCTGGACCAATTCCAGGCTTTTGACGGTTCCTAGATTCAAAACACTGATTTTAAGCAATTTCTAAACGGTTCATGCCAATTTACTTCTTATGTGCCCAACGGTTTACTCTTATGAGCTTTTTTTCTCTCGATCGAACCATTGATTCAGCACTTCTTTTCCAACGAGTTTAGGTCTCCGAAACTAGGAAGTATCCTTGGAGGAGATTATGAGCTTAGTCACTTCCCTCCGGCCCTCTCTGAAGCCCCAAATGTCTTCCGAAAAGCCATTCAGCCACAACTAGCTCACACAATCTATGATCATGCAAGGGATGCTATCCTAGATTCTGTACCAGCTACGGAGTATCAGCATAATCAAGGCCTTGACGGAGGTTCATTTCTTCACAGAATATCATGAAAGTGTGGAGATAGCTATGGAAGAATAGCAGAGTCGTGTGCACAATTCAGCAGTATGATTAAGCTACTACCATTGTCTTTGATGGCTATAAGGAAGGGCCATCTATTCAAGACAACATGCATCAGAGAAGGGGACACTATATTCATCCCATGCATTTCTGGAAAGAAGGAGGAGTTCCTGTCAAGAGATATTAATAAACAGAGACCGATTCTGATGGTAAGTGATGAACTGAAAAAAAGGAGATTGCTCTGTACGCATTGTACATGGGGGTGCTGACGTAGACATAGTAAAGGCAGCAGTGGAGGCATCTCTTTTACACACCACCATCACTGATTGGAGAAGATACAGATCTCCTTGTCTTACTCCTTTACTGTACCCAGGAAGAAAGTAAGGGACTTTACTTCAGATCTGACAAGTACAAAGCTGATGGCAGTTCTAAAGTATAAAACATCATTGCTCTAAAAAATATCCTTGGGCACGACATTCTTCACAGTTGTCATTCATTCATGCCATGACAGGCTGTGATACAACTTCCTGCATCTTTGGTGTTGGCAAAAAGACTGCTTACCAGAAGCTTGTAAAAGGAGACCCGTCATAAAATCTTGTGCAAAGGCTTTCGCCATTGCAAAACAAATGTGATTGAGGACATTGGATGCAAAGCAATGGCTGTCCTCTTCGGTGGCAATTAGCACAGATTCCCTTGCGATATAACTCCTTCAGCACGAAGGTAATTGTTACTACTTCACCAGACGCCTACCTCCTACTGAATCTGCTACCAAGCTTCACAGCCGTCGTAGAGTGTACTACCAAATCATGGTCTGGATGGGAAAAGAAGAGGGTATGGATGCCACAAACTGGGGATGAAAACTGCAGGATAATCGGTTTGTCCATGAAAGTACTCTTCTACTTCCATGGTTTGTCCAACTTATATCAAGAATGAATGCTGCTCCAGATGCCAGACAGCATTTTGAAGGTCATTCATTGTGACTGTTCCACTAACTGCAAGACCCTCCGCTGCTCATGGTTTTCCATGTTCTACTGCATGTGGACCATGCCAACTTGTAAATATGAGAATCCACAGTACAAGTTTCTTCCAGATGAGTGGGAGGATGATGGTGGATAGCGACTTAATCTTAAAAATGATCTGTTCCCAACATATTTTTCTAGATTTGTTGTTTGATATGATAAAGTGATAATAATTTAACTGAATTTAATGGATACTTTCATCCCAAAAGCATAATTGCTTCTCTCTGTTGAATCATGATTGAAATATTATAAGTTTAAGTTCATAGCGGCCATCTTAAAAAGGTCCCCAAATGCACTGCAGACGCAGAGTTTACTAGAATATTAGTATATTATGACAATTTCTTGAAATTTGTTTAATTTTAATTTTCTTGACGTAAAACATAGGATTAGAGCCCAAAATGACCTTTTCAGGTTAAATAGTAACTTAAAAATAAACTCTCGGCGGCCATCTTGGACGCCATTTTAAAAATTACCCTTTCTAGAAGTTGAATTTTACTAGATTTTGGTATGTTATGATTAACTTTTAGTATTTAAACTAATTTTAATGGATTGTTTGCCCCATAAAACATGTGATTAGCCACAAAAATCACTTTTCTAGGTTGAATAACAATTGAGATATGTACTAGTTTTACTTCCTGGCGGCCATTTTGGACGCTATTTTAAAAACCACCCCTTTCCCAAGGTCAGAATTTACTAGATTTTTAGTATGTTGTAAAGTATGTCAAAATATACCAAAATCAGTTGAAAAACCCTTTGTATCAAATTTTTTTGGGGGTTCCACCACATATTGACCGTCTATTTATAATATACCACCTGAAGAAAGTTAAAAGAAAAACAATTTAAATAGTGAAAAAATAAGATTATTTTTTTTTTAAATACATCAAGATTTTGAGGAATCTGAGGATGTGATGTCACAACTGTCTGATTTCAGTCGTTTCTTCAGAAGTGATACCAAAGTTTAAACTTGAATATCTCCTTGACGGAATAAGATTTTTGAATGCTTTTTTCACCATTTTGTTTCTTTTGAAGTCCTCTTTTATATAAGATGGACATGCTTGACCGCTGAATTAATCCTTTGAAACAATTTAAAGGTTGGCATTCGCAAGTGTAGAAATATTGTGCGAAATGAATTGGATATATATATATATATATATATATATATATATATATATATATATATATATATATATATATATATATATATATATATATATATATATATATATATATATATATATACAATGCGTTTTATGGAAAGTAAAACATAAATAAAAAAATAAACTAATACCACATATGGCAAGAAGAATGCAGGAGAAAATTGGCGGAGGATCCGGGGAATAAATGTAGATTTGTTGTAAACAAGGGTGGAGCCACTGAGGTAAAAATATCAGGAGGCCAAGCCACACCAATCCAGAGGTCAGAGGCGTAGCAAATGAGGCGAGGGGGGACTGCCTCCCCAAGCCATATCAAACCAGAAATCAGAGGCGTGGTAAATAGGGGTGGGGCTGCTCCTTCCCATCTGAAAGCATTTCCCATCTGAAAGCATTCCCCATCTGAAAGCATTTCCCCTTCCCGTTTGCATGGTATTATTAATATAATATTAAAAACTTGCTAAAATTGAAGAACAAGTATAAAATGAAAAAATTGCCCGAAAATTGGCATCAAATTTCCCGAAAATCTAAGAAAATTGCCCGAAAATTGCCGCCCGAAAATTGAAGACAAGTTTCCGAGAATGGAGGAATTTTCCTGCAAATTCAATAAAATTAATTGAAAATGAAGGAAATTTTTCGAAAATTGAATAAAATTTCCCGAAAATTGAAGAAATAAAATTCCCATATTAGCGGCAATGTTGATGAAAACTTAAGATGAGAGGACTTCACATTCCTGATTGCAAAATTCCCGCTAAAACGAAGAAAAATTCCATACGGTCTTAAAGCATGCAAGGGAGCATGATAACCTATAGATTCAGACCTTCAGCAGTTCAGTCAATACTGGACCGAGTATTAAGCAAACAATTATTTCTTATCAAGATACGGAGAATTTGAATCCCGTGGCATGATGTTTCATACACCATAACTTAAGAATTATAAAATGGTAAAAAAAATCACTGGAAATATATCTCAGGGAGCATGGCTACCCTATGGCTACCCCACTCCATCCCATCTGAATTCGTCCCTGGTCGTAAACAAATTTGTCCAGTGCCATAGCCAGAATGGAATTCAGAATTCAGGGGCAAGTCAGGCAAGGCACCCCCTCCCCTCCCCTTCCTAATCGATTAGCCCTATTCGCAAAGTCCAATTCCATATCCAAAACTTGGTTATCGCGCCATTGGTTATGGCTTTTTCAAATTTTCCTCCTAATGATATGAGACTCCTAAAATTATGTATAGGCCTATACAGCATCATGTAAGGCAGGCATTCTGCTACTGGTAACAAGTAAACCGGTACTACTTGTTCATGGTCGGACCATCGGCGACTACACCGGCACCCCCACCATGCTTGCTTGGTGAGGAATGTGTGGCTAAGCACGCAACAGAACTAAAAACAAAATCTGTCAAAGGTCGGATGAGCTCCTAGTGGAGTCAACGGCCACTCAGCTCAACATTAGGTGCCCCGTGGTATCTCCTTAATGGTCGGAGTTTATTCTGTACTGCAGAACTCCCGGCCAACCACTGCAGTAGTCATCGGTCCAGCCTTTCGTGACCAGCTCACGCCGGAAGGAATCATCGCAGGATCTACCGAGAGAGTACGCCTAGCAATGGCAAAAGCTTGGATAAACTTGACACCTATTTACCAAGGCGGCGCTTTTATTTTCTGCAGCCCAGAATTGCCATTACAGATTTTTTTCTTCAGCCAATCATATACAAGAATGACGATGACGTAATTTGGTATGAATCACCTGATCACCTTACGCTCCGAGGGTCAATGAGAAGTAAGTTAGGACGTAGTAAAACAAGAAACCTGACAATCACTCAGTGGAATGTGAGAACAATGCTTGATCGCGACGACTGTCACAGACCATGTGCAGGTATCTCCATGCACAGATCACAAAGACGCACTGCTCTGATAGCTAGTGAGTTGTCCAGATATCAAATTGATATAGCTGCCCTGAGCTGCTGAATGAGACAAAATACTTGGATAGCGGTAGTGTGGCAGATAAAGAGTTCACTTTCTTTTGAAGCGGAAAACCAGATGGAAGCAAACATGAGGAGTTCCTATTGTCATCAAGACTGCCCTGCTGAAGAACCTAGAGGAATTAAGGACCAAATGCCATAAGTGATAGAATCATGTCACTCAGAATACCTCTCACAGCCAATCACCACCTTTCAATTATCAGTGCTCCTACCTTGACAAACACAGCAGAAGCTAAGGGGGAATTCTACTCTCTTCTAACACAAACTCTTCGACAAACACCACAGCAAGACAAGCTCCTATTATTGGGTGACTTTAATGCTTGAGTGGGAAGCGATTACACAAAGTGGCCCAATGTACTGGGAAGGTTTGGAGTCAGGAACACCAACTCAAATGGGGAGATGTTATTGTATCTGAACATAATCTCACAATCACCAACACCATCTTCAAGTAGAAGCTGGAACGTAGAGTCACATGGATGATGCTGTATAGGTATATACATTACTGAAATACGCATGCCTATTAATGGGAACAAATGTGTTTCCATTAATACAACATTTGTCCAATGGTCGGCGCCATTGACACAGACACATTTTTCAGCCTCCATACCTATAACGTACGTGCGGAACTTCAGACAGCTGGAAGAAAATTCCTAGCAATTTGGGAATTTTGGATGAGCATAAAATTAAGCGTAGTACTAATACCTATGCTTTTTCCACTCCCATAACATAGGTTCACCACGCCGTTTTTGAGCTATTGCGAAAAGTATATGTTGTAGACGTGCTTCAGGCTGATAAGAATATATGCGTAAAACGCATAACATATAACCACAGAAGAGCACGACAGCAGCTGCCCTGGCCTAGATCTCGGTCGCCATCTTTAATCGCGTTGATTTTACATTGAACACTTGAAATAGTGCTTAAATTTCTATCCGTTTGCTTGTTTGTTTCAAAGGATTCATCTTTGGGAATTTTTCATACATACATTTCTTATAATAATTTGAGTGTTTAATTCAAAAACTGTCTTTCCTACGCGAGTTAAACTGAAGTTTTGTGGCGAGTTGTCTAGTTTGTACTGACGCTGTCACTCATTTCCTTAGGATTCAATACAGTAACACAGTGTGACAGTTAGAGCTTAGGCCTATTTTTGTATTTGTGTTAAACATTTTACATCATTGGAATCGGACTCAAATGTTATTCTTATAAATTAGTAGGCCTAGGGCCTAAATGTAAGTTTGAATTAAAAAGTGTCTGGAACGTGTGTTTTCAATTAAATTTGTCACTGTATAATTTTTTTTGCTATTCTTGACTCAATGTTAGCCACAAAAAGAAAAAAAAATAGCCATTTCAAACCTTCATGTACGTAATAAAAAGTTGAAAGAAGCTCTTTTCAGAACATGCACTCATGGGTATTTAAAAAAATATTAAAAAAATAATAATTGTTGTGAAAAATTCATTGTGGTTTGACATATGTACAGTCATGTCAATTATTCATTTTAGGACTAACTCTTAAAATATTGGCAGTGTGATGAACCTGATCACTTTAAATGTGACAATTTTCTTTTAACATTTTCAAAAAATCTTAAAACCTACCTCACCATTTTTCCATTTCTTAAAAAACATCCTACAGCCTTTAACTTTTTGAAAATGTAGGCCAAATGTTAATGTCACATAAATACACTTAACGTCTGGGTATGACGAATAAACAATAGATTGTTGCACGGTGTGAAGATCGAAAGCTTCTCTAAACAAAGTTTATCTCTTGCTATGTGTGGTTAAACGACAGAAGGTAGTGTTGATGATAATGCTCTTAAATGCTTGGGAAGTGAGATAGGTTAATGAATGTCATCGTATGCACTTAACCAGCACAATTTAATATACATTGTGATGGGCTGGTTGAGACACTCAGAAGTTTGATGCTCAGTTTAAGATATATAGTTCAAGAAGGGCTTTGGCGATCATACTTCCATTACACAAATTCAAAATTAAATAATACTGATATTAAATGTAAATAAGCACATTTTTAAGAAGCGATACTCTGACCAGTGGCGTAGCCCCCTCCCCCCCTTCCCACCCCCACACCCTCTCTCTAAGCAAAGTGTTCAAATTTAGCCCACTTTGAAAGCAATTTTGAATTTTAAAAGTGAAACATGAAAACAAAACTTATCCCAATTTTTGAAAATTTCTTTGAACAAGTTGGGGAAGGGCAGGAAGGGGAGGTGGGGAGGTAAAAACCCCACCCCTGGCTTCGCCACTGATTCTGGCAGTCTTAAATCAATTCTTATTGAATTCAATGTGTTCAATATCAAATAAATTACTGTTAATTCCAATCAAGTTTGCTATCTTCTTAAACCAGGGGATGGAGTTTCATTATATAACCTTTTTATTAGGCGGGTAGGAAGGAGGGGGTTAAAGTGTTTTGTTGGGGGATGCAGTTTTGACCTCACATCACAGTTTTGTGCTGTATGTAAATCTGTACACATAGAACTATCACGATATCATGCAGCATCGTATATAATCACAGGGAGAGGAAATAGATTTTTCCATCTGCCTTATCAATTTTCTTTCATTGATCTATTTTGCGAAAATGGGAGCCGCCAAGATAAGTGGAATTTTCCAGCAGCACCTCCAAACTGTGTCTCGGGAGCTGGGGTGGTCGATAAAACTAAGTTCTAAGCCTCGTGGAATTCTATGTGTCTAGTTATTCGCAGAGAAAAATGCCAAAAAGCTAGGTTCCCCCACTGGGCCTTAGCATAGATGTTTACCTTCTGAAAGTTTGAAACTGTCAGTGACGGTCACACTCACACGATCTGTCACCGAAAGTTCGAATAAAAGTTGGTATAATGACTGGGCGCTTGGCCTGGGAAATCCGCGATGTATATTTGATACTTCACTATAATTTCGTGACGGTATATCTTTTTGTACTGAGCGTGAAAGGTATAAAAATAACGAAGTTAGTTAACCTTGTTGTCCGTAATCGTATTAAACTATTACAAACCGCGGGTTGTATTGTGTGTACGCTGCAGCATTAACGAGATCAAAACAATGCGCTCATTATTGCGTGCAGTATGATGAAGAAAACGACTGATCAGAGAATTCATCACCTGGAGAGACAAACTTTTCGCGCATGCCCAGAATCAATTCGGAATGTTCCCATTAATGGGAATGCTACTGGACTGTACATTACTAAAATACCCGTAATATAAAATGTTTTTTTTTAGGAAACATTCATTATTTGAATGACGGTCGCGCTTTACTTGAAATCTTTAGGTACTTACCCTCAGCAAGCTCAACTTTCTGCTGTATCAGCAGTTGATCGACGGCTGTGAGGTATTCCAGCCCCGGCGGAACCCCGTGAACATCCGGCTTGCACATCCATTCCACCAGTTTGGCCTTCCCTGATGGCTGCTGGTCGATAATCTGCAATTACGAAACACTTGTAACATGGACGTAGGAGGGGTCACTTTTCAGGGGGTGGGGAAGAGAGAACCAAGAGAAACTTCCCGGTAGCAAGCTGAAAAATTGCACTGGTAAAACATTGATTTCCATCAAAATGTTGGGGCAATAACCCAGAAAAAAAAACCTTCCCGGTTGTAAGCGGGAATATTGCACCATGTGCCATGCAGGATAACATTGCTTTCCGAATCAAACTGGCATAACCCGGCGCTACTCCTGTGAGAACTTTAACACTTAAAATGTATCATTGCTTGGCGATTTGATCAGTTGATAGAGTTTGCTTTCTGGCTATTACTGTGTTAGCATATTACTAGTACCGTCAACTTTACCGATATGGTAGAGATATGTGGAGATAACTGATAAATATACCATGCAACCCACCGCTTCTTTGGGTCGAGAAATTTGCACAAATACCGACAGGCCAATAAATAGATGCCGCGGAATTAAACTGATAAAGGATTAGTTTTGTGGTCAAGCAAGTTGATCTTATATGAAAGAGGACTTTAAAAGAAACAAAATGGTGAAGAAAGCGTTCAAAAATCTTATTCCGTTGACTGGTTAAGAACATATTTAAGTTTCAAACTTGGTCTTACCCAATGTACAAGTGACTGTTATAGTAAGTCTACTATGGAAGGCGGGCACCCTGATCCTCACATTCTTAACAATTGTTTACGTATTTTCAAAAAAACTTATTTAACTTTTTTGTTATTTGAATTAATTTTTCTTGAACTTTCTTCAGGTGGTAAATTATAATTATTACTAAATTATTACTAGATTCTGTTTTACTATACTTTCCTGACTGCCTGAGATATCCATTGGTTTTAAAACCACAAAATCGCAGGACAAAATATGATAGAAAACATAACGACTTCGAGGAATCAATGACGTCACAACTACAAATAGTCTGATTTCTGTCGTTTCTACACAAATGAAACCAAACTTTAAACTTGAATATCTTCTTTATTCATTTCACTTTTTCACCATTTTGTTTCTTTTGAAGTCCTCTTTCGTATGCATGGAACCGCTGAACTCGTAAATCTTTTAAAGAACCATCACAATTTTACAACAGATTTATTGATGTCAAATAACTTTCTTGGAACGATATCCCCTCTTTAATTATTCTAAGAATATAATGTTCTATATTCATAGACGCATTAACATTATTTCCGACAGTCTGACAGTGCTCCCGACGGTACTTAAATTATGCATGGTCATAAATACAGCTCCCAACATGTATAATATATTTCCGAAAATCTCAGTTAGGCTTTTAATAAATTTCCAAAAATCCTAGTAAATAGTAAATTTCCAAAAATCCAGTAATAGTAAATTTCTAAAAATTCCCAATAAATTTCCGAAAATCATAAAATTCCCGAAACCCCAATTACCATGGTTACAAGAAATTTTTCGAAAATCCAAGTTATGATAAATTTTCGAAAATCATGGATAATCGAGATTGAATTATGAACAGATGAAAGAATATATACACCCATGGCCAGTGGCGGCATGGATTTAATGTCGGGGCAAGAGGGGACAGCTTTATCCCAGTGGGTGAGAGGGAAGGGAGGGGGGGAGGGAGGGGGAATGGCGTATATACTCTTTTGCATGCAGGGGGAAATCATAAAAAAAAATCCGGATGTGTCCAAAGCGACGGTTGGGTATATTGAGCAAAACAGTCAGAGAAGTTTGAGGAAAATTTGGATATTTTGGTACACTCTAGACTTAATTTAAAACTTCGCAAATTTTGTGATAGTTTCATCCAAGATAGCTGGTATTATACAAAAACATACTGATTTTCTATTAGTAAATAAGAATCTGCTCAAATTTTGCGAGTTTTGGGGAAATTTCCGGGCAGGGGAATTTCCCCGGCCCCTTTAGCTATATTACAGCGGGAGGGGGGGCTATATATTCAGAAAAGACTAATTTTCTGTAAAATCTAATTACTTCCAGAAGTTTGGACAGTTTGATGATTCATCGTCATGGGTTCTTTAAGTTTTACCCTTTATCAATCATGAGTGATCATTATTATCCACTAACAAAGCATGAATGATTAGTCTTTGAGCTTGGCCGCGTGTTTCATCTGTTCAAACAAGAACTGATTGAGTGCCTCCTTGAGGTGGAGTTTGCGCATAAATCATTAACTACTTAACCTGCTTACAGACTTAGCTGTCTGTATGCTGTCTGTATCTGACACAGCACCCTGTATGGGCATGATGCATGATAGGGGTGTCAAAAGGTTTTGAATGAGGGGGTGTAGAATGTGATTTTTGCCGACAAAATATTGCCTTTGGTGACATGATGTGCCGCCATAGGTGGCACCGCACACGCATAGCGTACATGCACATAAAGACGTGGGGTTCAGGGACCCGCTTATTGGCCGTGGTGGGGTCCAGAGGCTTTGTCAGGGCCGCGGAAACGGGTTGGGGAGGGGATTTACCCCACTTTTTTATATTTTTGCTGTGCAAAAAATAAGAAATAGATATAGCCTGAGAGGATTTCACTTTCCCAATTTTCCCAGTCGGGAGGTAAAATTGAGAAATTATAAACATAAAATTGAAACAATTAATGAAATTTAAAGAACATTAATCAAAATTAATTAAATATAATTTTTGGTCAATTTTTCAAGAAATTTCCCGAGAATTATCAAACAAATAAACGAAATTTTAAACTTGAACGATTTCCCAAAACTTGAACAATTTTTTTTTTTTTCTTTCTAAAAATTGAAGGGGATTTTCCGATTAAACAGCGTGGAACCTAATTTACCAGTGCAATTTTCCTGCTCGTAACCAGGAAATTTCTTCCCCCATCCCCCCTGAGAGATCTATATGGTTGGGATCTAATGTACATTGTTTGATGGGGCGTTTCATTTTCGCCATTTACCTTTTTCATCCCCACTACAAAAATTGCTCCGCGATTTCTGCTCGTGGGGTTCTGAAAACTGATTTCGATGCTCGAAATGGCTTAAAATTATATAACAATTTTGATGAAGTTTACATGAGGACATGCATTTTCGACAGGTCATTTGATGAAAAAAAGAATTAAAAAAAAGGGTTTAAATTTAAAATCAATCAGGGGCGAAATCCTGGGAAGTTGCCATAAGCCTTAATAAGATTTTAATCGCCAGATCGCGATGCCTGAAACACCTTTCAAATGCATGGAACCCAGGGCCCCAGTCAGTAGAATGGTGGGTCATGTTTTACTAGTGGGGGTGGGGCAAGAATTTTGGCGCCCCCTCCCCGGAAATAAATGCAAAAACGATTGGCACATAAATCTATATTGGCATGCACTGTTTAGATGGCACCGTTTAGGAAATTGCTTAAAATCAGTGTTTCAAATCAAGGGAGAATGCAATGCAGGGCTAAAAGCAGCTTTGGTAAAATTCACGAAAATTTAAGAAGAAAAAAAGGCCGAAAATGAAGGAAATTTCCTCAAAATTTAAAAAACTTCCTAAAACCTGAAGAAAATATTTTTCAAATGAAGGACATTTCACGAAAATAGATGAAGCACATTTTCCGAATATTGAAGAAAATCAAAAAATCCGAAAAGGCAAAAATTTCCAGAAAATTGAAGAAAACTCTCCAAAATTTTCACGAAAATGAAAAAATTTCACAAAAATCCCAAAAATTGAAGAAAAAATCCCAAAAATTGGAAAGAAAAATTTTCCCAAAACTTCCCAAAAATTGGAAAAAAAATCCTGAAAAGGAAAAAAAATCCTGAAATTTTCCCAAATTGAAAAATTATCCTCAAAATGAAAGAAATTTTTTGGAAGGAAATGGAAAAAAAAAATTTCCTCAAAATGAAAAAATGGAAGAAATTTTACCAAAATTGGAGGAAAAATCCCAAAGAGGAAAAAAAAAAAAAAAATTAAGAAAATTTCCCAAAAATTTCCGAAAACTTCGCAAAATTGGAGGAAAATTTCCGCCAAATAAAAAATTTCCCCAAAATGAACAAAATTTCACAGTAATGGACCGAAGTAAATGTCACGAAAATGAAGGAAATTTCTCGAAAATTGAAGCTTTTCCAAAATAGAAGAAAGCTTCCCAAATTTTGAAGAAAAAATCTCCCAAATAAAGGAAATTTTCTAGAAATTGAAGTTTTGCCAGAAATTGAATAAAAATTCCTGAAAATTGAAGAAAACTTTCTCAAAATTGACAAAACTTTTCTAAAAAAGAAATTTCCCAAAATTTTCCCAGATATTGAAAAAATATCCCCAACATGAAAGAAATTTCCTGGAAATTAAAGGACCGAGATTTACCAGAAATTGAAGATTTCCCAGAAATTAAAAGATTTCTGACGGAAGAAATGATTTCGGAAGGCGTTCATTATTGGGGGCCAAAATGGGTCTTGCTTGAAATTGTGTCAACTTTAGCCATGTTATAGGGGCGAAGGCCGCGAAGCCCTGGTGGGGACCGGAGACCCAGGATTTTGCGGGAAGCCCTGTCACATCTATGGGGCGAAGCTGCAGGTAGGGGCGCTGGGGGCGAAGCCCTCAAAATCCTGCATATCTTGCGATTTTGATAGCAGAAAATGTATCAATATTGTGTCAGATCCAGCCAGGGTCGACGTCCTGCGATAGGCTCCCACGGGACGAAGCCCCAGGAAGCTAGTAGGGTTATTTGGCGAGTTTGGTAGAAGAATATTACTTAAAATCGTGTCAATTCTACACTAAAGTTGGTTAAAAGGAATATATATTTTGTTAAAAATATATAGGATCCCATTCACTACAATATGTCTTTAGTTGGGGTCTAGGAATGATTTTCATGTTTTTGATGTAAGATTAAAGCTTTGAGAAAAAAACATTTACGACTTTGAGAATAAAAAGTATATAAGAATATATTTCTTATGAGAATTTTTACGCCCCTGTGAGCATTCGGCGCCTTCTCAAAAGGCTTCTTCTACCAACTGTATTTAATACATTTGTTGGCCTTCATGGCAGGGACAGATATTAAATATTGTCAACGAGCTATCGCCATGCATCGGCTACTGCAGACTGAGCTCGAGTGCCAATGGTGTGGAGGTTTGGAGCGAAGTTAGCGGAAAATTTGGTCTTTTCTGTGAAAATTCATTCCCTTTTTGGACTCACAAAATTGAATATTTATAGTATAAATTGGACTCAATGGACTGACTTAAAGTTCTTTTTACACTATTTTCAATGATATAAGATCGTACCTGTATAGGATGGCTATAAATTATATATATAAATGCCAAGAATTGTTGTACAAAAGTTTGATATTCATGCTAGTCTACATGAAGGGGATGAATTTGAAGGCACTATAAAAAATCACACAATGCAAAATTGATCATTTGAATGACTGCAAATACTACTTTTTATTCCATATCAAGCTATAAGCCTATTTGTCAGTGTTCCACCACCGAAAGTACATTAAACTTCAAGCTTCATGAGAAGATAAGATTAAAATGAAGTACTATCCTCACATAGTACTATCATGTCTTCTTTAAATGTTTCAGATTTTATCATACATTTTATGTATGGTTTATTACTTTTGCTGTATCTGACTTTTTCCCAATCTTTTCCTGATGTTTGATTTTATATTAGCTATTATATATTTTATTTTAACAAGGCCTCACCTTAACCATGCAGCTTTCAGCTGAATGAGCTACCCTGTATAAAAATAAGTAATATAATTAAAATAGAAAATAGACATGGTCTATTCATCACGTATGATCATATGCTCAAACATATGTTTGATCATCTAAATGTGACTTTTTTACTGCTTGAATTACCTAATTATGCAATTTGATAGTGTTGATGTGTACATACAGTTGTGTGTGTTGAATTATAGTGTATAAAATGTATAAATGCATATGAACATATACATGTAAACAGTGCATCTATGCATACTCTTTTTTTGTCTACACTAGTAAATCATTTAATTGGTGAACTTTATGCATGCTTGAAGATCAAATTTTTATCAAAAATGTGAAATACTTGCAGGAAAATTATCATATATGAAAGAAGGCAAATATTGATATATTAATATGCATATATGTACCAGTGAATAAGATCACAATGCAACTATGATACTGCATTTTGGCCCTTCAGTTAAGTTATAAAAGCCTAATTTAACTTAAGCATTGTTTTTTGCACGGCACTACTCACTTTTTGACTACATGTAGGCCTATCTTTTTCTGTATTAGGCTTATTAGCTCATTGTATTCTTTTTTAACTCTAAATATTATGATTGTCTACTGATCTTTGTAAGTTGTAACAATACAATACAATACAATTTATTACAGTGATCTAGGCCATCTGGCCTTTGTCACAAAGATAAACGATAAATTAAATAATACATGATTGAGGTTCTTACAACAAACAATAATCAAAGAGAAAGAAACAAACGTCTTGCTTCCATTGCGTGTAAAATAAAGTGTGATAACTGCAAAAATAAGTATTTAGAACTAGCTGCTAATAAATTATTACATTTTGTTCTAGTTGCGGGTTGAAAGTAATATTTTATGATAAATTTACAGCGGATTTCAGAAAGGGATGGACAAATTAGGAGAAAATGATATTCATTTCCAACTTCTTTTAAATTGCAAACCTGACAGAACCTCTGTTTATAGGTTATATTACAGTAACGGCCTTCGTTGACTTCAATTTCAAGGCAAGCACATCTGATTTTGGAGACCAACTTTTTAAGCTTAAAAATATTATTAAATGATAGATATGGCTCTGCATAATTTTCTGTTTTAAATTGTGCATAACAACGCAAAGAACTTCTAGATTTAATATCACTCAACCAGTTCTGTCTATCTATATCAAAACCTCGCTGCTTAAACTTTTCATAAAAATGTGTAGTAATCCCTTCTCCCTGCCCTTCCCAAACATTGCCAAACCCAGTTTCATACAAAATATTTTTAACACACAGTCCTCATGATGGCACTCCTTTGTTTTCCAATATTCTTTGTACTACATAACAATGAGTCTGATACCTGTCTTTATCAAGAATAAGGAGTCTTAACCAATATGTTATTTGCTTTAGTATTGTTTGACTTTTAAAAGAAAAGCGATCCAGCTCTCCTAGAGCTATAATATTTATGGCATTTGGTGGTAAACCTAAAAGATATTTAGGAAACGAATTGTAAACTCTTATTGTACTTTCATAAAGTAGGGAGGGGGTTGTGATACTCTTATTACTTTCAGAACCTGTATGTTAAAATAGGCATTATCTTATGATCAAAAATTTGAAGGATATTACTTACTGGTAAATCAATAGTTCTAGACAAAAATTTCTTAAAATTGAATAAAGCAACCTTAGACTTTGAACTTTGTTAAACTTGGGATTTTGACCATACTCCTTTTAGCGTATAATTTAATCCTAAGTAATTATATCTATATACAGTCTCAATAATTTTGCCTTTGAAATAAAAACGTTCACTTCTTGCAATGTGTCCACCCTTTCCAAAAACCATTACCTTCGTTTTATCTGAGTTTACAATCAAATCATTCTCTTCACAATAATCTTGGAAAACATTTAGTAAACTTTGCTAGGAATAAACATTTTCTGAAAAGATAACGAGGTCATCTGCATAAAGAAGACAACATATATCATTGTTATTTATAGGAATTCGTTGGGTGTTTGTGGACTTCAATCGCTCTTCAATATCATTGATATAAAGTAAAAATAAGTACGGGGATTGATTACAGCCTTGTCTCAGACCTCTCGCACAATAAAATTTTGGGGAAAGACCATCCTTTGTCTTCACACATGACTCAATATTACTATTCATTGATATAAATATCTCGATAACACATATCATAAACTTTCTTGAATAAATACTGCGATTGATGTTATCAAATGCGGCTTTTAAATCAACAAACGTGGCGTAAAGTTTACCGCGTGGTTGACTCAAAGCTTTAAAAATGACAGTGACGGTGAAGGACGAAGGAATTATCAATCGTAGAGAACCCTGCTCGAAAGCCTGCCTGAGCAAGAGGAAGGATATTATGATCCAAGAGCTAATCGCATAGTCTACTACAAAAAACTTTTGTAAAAACTTTGCCTAAAGCACACAATAGTGTAATAGGCCGATAACTACTTGGTAAATCTTTATCCCCTTTCTTAAATACGGGACTAATTATTCCAACTTGCCAAGCACTGGGAAATTTGCCAGTACAAATAATTCTGTCAAACAATCCATATATTCACCTAAGGCCTCAGCGCCTTAGGTGAATTTTTTGATGATTTCAAATTAAACACCTTCTATACCACAAGCTTTGCCTTGTTTTTGTAAATTGATTGCCTTCCTAAGTTCATTAATTGTAATACGACATCCAAAATATCATCAGAAACTTCCAATGAGGAATATGAAATATCAAAATATACTGTAGAATCGTTCAATAGCTGGAATATCATTTGTATTCTTGTTTGTGGGAGCTTTAAAGAAAGCCCAAAACTTCTTACTGTCATTTTGTTTTGCTAAAGTAAGAAGCTCCTTTGTTTTTTTCCCATTAATTGTGTTTTCTTGTATGTAATGAATCTATTGTAACTTTTCTTTATATCACAAAAACGTTCCCGACTTTCATTGCTACGTTGTATTTTATGCTCTTTAAGCGCTTTCCTAACCCTTGATTTAAATTCAAAACAATCTTGATCAAACAAAATTTGCGGCTTAGGAGGATTATTCTCCAAATAGCCCATGATTTCCTCTATGGTGTCCAATGTATCATTATTCCCTCACTTTTCAGAATATTCATTTTGTCTTTTTTGTACCAGACTGTTTTCATTAGAGGAACACAATCAATAGACTGTGTTCATTCACCACTAACATTGGTATGGTGAACACTATTTACGTAATCAATATCAAAGGTTAGTGGTAAATGTGGCGAATCTACAGCATCACCAACTATAAGATTAGTAATTACTCTGATATCGAGCAACTTCTGAGATGCTATTATGTAATCAACGACACTTTGCCCCCGTTGACGAAATGTAAGTATATCCTCCGGTTTCCCTTACAGGGGGCAATCTACCATTACAAATCCGCACGTTAGTACTTCTGCATAAGTCAATTAACAAATTACCATACAAGTCAACACCATTATCAACAGGGTAACGACATAAATGAATACCAGGTTCAGAAATTCCTAAAGCATTGTTATCGTCCAATTCAATAAAATCCGACAATTGAGCAGTTCTAGCATTAAAGTCTCCAGCTGATATAAATAAGCAATCATTATGCAAACTATCTAGAACAACAATATCTTGTTTAAGTTTTTCAAAAAAGGTCACATTAGAATATGGTGAATTCTCAGGTGGGTTGTACAATGCACACAAATATGTCGGCGGGTTGTTTACTGAAGAAGGAAGATGTATCCATATATGATTATCAGAACCTACGTTCTGTACTCGCTGTAATTTCAAGCTACTCTTGGAAAATACAGAAACACCTCCTGAATTTCTCTTAGCCCCAGAAATACATTTCCTTACTGCTGTAAATTCCTTATAGTCCTCAAAAATTATTTCGTCACTGCTTCCTAGCCAAGTTTCCATGAAACAAAATACATCAAAAGCTGTGCAGTACCTCTTAAAATCGGAATTTTCAAGTTTTTTGCGAATACCTTCAACATTCCACACAAGTATTTTAATACAAAGTATGTTACTCCCATAATTAATGATGTGGGTCCTATGCTCTTTGGTAACGGTGGATTGTCTGTCGATTACAGAAAATAAATTGGTCCAACGAAACTCTTTGCTTGTACCAGTTCTTGAACAACCAGGGCCTGACCATCAATCTTTTTTCTTTTTAATAGAGTTGGTATTTTCGTCCCAGATAAATGCCTCACCCTCGATAATCAATTTATCAAAGCGAATTGTAAGTTGTAAGAGTACCTGTAGTTAAGAGTCTTTTATATCTGACAAGCAGTGTTTAAATGCTCAGATAGCTTTTTATTGACCGACCACAATTGGGATGCAATATTAATGTTCTGTTTAAGTCAAGTTTAGGCCAAATTAGTCAAAATATGCATATGATATACAAATACTGGCAATAGGTGTGGCAAAGATCATTCTTATTAGGAATAAGACTAGTAGTTTCGCCAACTACATTGGAAACAAGTTATCTGACTAATCTTATCTAATCTTATCTTATCTTATCTTAAACTTATCTCTTGTAGTGGCTATAGCAGCCACTACATGGCTGCTATAGGCAAGACTATACATGTATTGCTTTGCAAGTAGTGCCTACTGAGTGAGGTGTTTATCTCACTACTTAAGGTGAGGCCTTGTTAAAACATATAATAGCAAATATAAATTCAAACATCATTATGAAATTGGAAAAAAAAGACAAATACAGCAAAAGTAACAAATTATAAGTTCAAATATATGATAAAATCTGAAGCCTTCTTAAACGTGCTTTAGCAGCTGCAATGGCAGAAGGGCAAATAGGATGCTTGGTTTGATTACAAGAAATTTTTGTTTTTTTGGTAGAGAGGTTGTTCTTAATTAGTATAAACAGTTAGTCAGACTCACCTTGAGTGTGATATTCAGGCTTGGAGTCCCTTTTATGACTGTATAAGAAGGATTAAGTTCACTTTGAAGCAGGTTCAGCGAAGAACCACTAGATTTATTTCTGAAGTAAGGATCTCTTTATGAATCTAGGTTGCGAATTCTTGGTTTGACCACCCTTGAGTTGAGAAGAGTACGTTATGATTCAGGTTTTTAAATTCCTATCTGGTAGTGATGCTTTGACTTCCTGTTATTTCTTGCATGTTTAGCTAATCCTCATGAACAAAGAGGTCTCGCGGACTCTATTCGGCGTTTTAGCTTTTCGCAAAGAGTTATTAATGAGTGGAATGGAATGCCTGAGTGGGTAATTAGCTCCAATTCTATTCACAATTTTAAAGTCAACATTGATAAATACTTTACTAACTCTGGACGTCTTCGGGGTTTTTTTTGTGTGGTGGTGGTGGTGGTATTAGTTTGGGCTTTTTGTGGGGTGACTAACCCTTCTTAGCTTGTAATCTTGTTATGTATATATGTTAAATCTGAGACATCTAAAAAAGAAAGTATAATATAAACATACAATACAGTGCTTCATTTCATTCTTATTTTTTCATGAACTGATAAAGCTTGTTGTTTAATGTACTTTCGGTGGTGATATGGACTAAAAAAATGCATGAACTTGGTAAATATGCAGTCATTCAAATCATCAATTTGGCGTTGTTTCACAGTGCCTTCAAAACAATTCCCTTCAAAACAATTCCCTTCATGTAGCTTAGCATGAATATCAAACTTTTTAAAAGGTACAACAATTCTTGGTAAATATTTATATCTACAATTTATGGCCATCCTATATAAGTTTGATCTTATATCATTGAAAATAGTGTAAAAAGAATCTTAAGTCAGTGGCCTTTTGCTTATTAGAGAAAACACCCTCAAGGTCCACCCTACCCAAAAAAATATAAATCCCAGAGAAAAATTCCAGATCATATCCACATTTAGATTTGATATAAATCACATGCATAACCAGATAAAGACATGAAATTTATTTGTATATGAAATGAACATTCAATAAATTTGATATCTACCTTGATGTGGTCATATGTAATTAGCTATTACTCAGCTTAGTGATGATTTCTTTCATTTTGGATGGCCTAACGTCTGTGGGTTTATGGTTCAGTAGGTAGGCCTGCAGGCTGGAAACATAAATTATATGTGCAGTTTTTGTTTGTTTTTACTGATTCTGGTCCTACTCGGATTTTCTGCTTAGATCATTTGAATTCACAAAAGTTGATTAAAGTGTTGATTTAGGCATAATACTTAGGTTACAATCATCGCCGAAACAGTTTTCCCAGCGATTAATAACTGATTAATCAAATCCGTATTTTCGTGCGTAAACGCTAATTATTAGGCATACTGGCATGACTGGCCTTGGTTAAAAAATAACTAAGTCGCCGTGCAAAGTTCAAATTGGGCGGGAGCTTTGTTTACTTGTAAAACAACAAATTTTTAGTTGAAATCACAACCAACCGTTGTGTGGATTACTCCCCAATACTAATCTGCGTAGAAATTATTGACTAAATTTAAGCGTTTTGTGCAAAATTAAAGATCAAATTAGTTAAATAACCCATTTTACATTGATTTACCGATAAGCAATCTGGCACAATATGCGTAGTTTGCGTACGTAACGTTACAGTTTTCCCGCACTGTGCCTACCAATTTGCCAGCGCTTGTAAAGTTCCCGGATGGTAAACAACTTTTGGATTAGGTCTTATCAATGGTGGCACGTATGCAATATGATGGGAGACCAAATCACTAAGTAATGCTAATAATTCAACGAATACTCAAATAATATAGGAAAATTGGAGAAAATACAGCTGTCCTGAACTCATGAATGTATAATGTACATGGCGTACCTATGGACGTTTTGTAAACCTGGCTTAGTATACCTTTACTATGGATTTTTTTTTCGGGGGTGGGGAGGGGGTGGAAAGGGGATGGATCCGCCCTTGCCTGGCCCCCGCTTCTTACACCAATGGCAATGCTGCTGTCACTTCTCATGCTAGAAAATTCATAAATGGAAAACACTTTTTTTTCAATTTTTTTTCACCTGTTTGAAATCGGGATGTTGCACGCAAGGGAGGGACGAATATGATCATTTTGACAAGATAAAGCCTCAAAAGAAAAGTATAGCATAGCATAGCATGGCATAGCATAACATAGCATAGCATAGCATACCATAGCATACCATAGCATTGCAAGGTTTAACGTCCCGAAAGCATCCAGTGCTGAACATTATATCAAGCTGGTCACGGCCTTTTATAACCAGTTGTGAACTCACTGGTTGCAGACCCACCGAGATGTTTTCTTACGTTTTCTTAGTATGTTTTCTTACGTTAATATTCCGGTTAGAGGAGTGTACATGTGTACTATCGGAAGAAGAAGACCTTACCACGTTCATTTCCGAAGCCATTTTGACTGTTTGAGCCGATTCACTGACAAGAATGAAGAACGTCTCACTATTAAAATCTCCACGATAAAGCGTTCTTAATGATCCTCACAAGACCTGTGGTGTTTATACTGTTAGCTGGTTAATGGTTGTACGTTGAGGATGGATCGTAATTTACCGTCAATAAACACATAAAGGCTAGCTAGTATTTACACACTTATCTATCGTCTGTGATGGCTAAGGTGGGTCACATTGCATGTTCTTTATCAGTATATGGATCCATGGTTTAAAATAGTAAAGGAATACTTCAGTGGTCAAGCAAGTTGATTCCATACAGTCTTGGAGGAAACAAATTGGTGGGAAAACTACTTCAATATCTTATTCCGTTAAGGAGATATTCAAGTTTAAAAAGGCTTACTTCAGTAACTAGAACATCAATGATGTAGTAGCTCAACATATATTTTGGGGTGGAATAAGCTTATTTCAACTCCTAAATTTACTAAGCCTTTAAATCAAATTATTTAAATACTCTTGCTTTATTATATGGCCCATTGTCTGGTACCTAAACGTGTGTGAATCTCAGAGGATGGCCCCATCAGATCCCTGAGAGACCTATAAAGTTACAACTCGTTCTGATTTCTTTATTTGGTTTGGAATTGTTTGGTTTGGTTTTTCGCAAAATATCAGGGCCCTTGGACATGTTGAAATGAAGCAAATGTTAGCAGTGCATTACAAAGTAAAAGTAGTGCACAAAGTAAAAAATAAGGAAAGTAAAATAGTATATTTCAGAATTGGAAATAAAAAAAAAAATAAATTTTTGAAATCATTCTTTAACTTTGGAGTTAATTTACCCAGGCAGAGGTCGAAATTTTTTTTTTTGCCCCTCTTCTACAGAACAGTAATTTTTAGAATATTACAGTCCCGGATCAGATTTCATTGTTCAAATTTTTCTGACGATAGCAGGACAAATTACTTTCTTCAAAATGGTTTTACTTACTACTCTAAAGGTCTACTGGTTGATATGTGTAATATGTACCCAACTAAGACCTAGAAAACTCAAACATAAAAAACTCAGAATTAGAAAACCCAGACTTAGAAAACCCAGACCTAGAAAATCCAAACCTAGAAAACCCAGATTTAGAAAACCCAGACCTAGAAAACCCAGATTTAGAAAACCCAAACCTAGAAAACCCAGATTTAGAAAACCCAAACCTAGAAAAGCCAGATTTGGAAAACCCAGACCTAGAAAACCCAAACCTAGAAAACCCAGATTTAGAAAACCCAGACCTAGAAAACCCAGATTTAGAAAACCCAGACCTAGAAAACCCAGATTTAGAAAACCCAAACCTAGAAAACCCAGATTTAGAAAACCTAGATCTAGAAAACTCAGACCTAAAAAAGCCAGGCCTAGAAAAGTCAGGCCTAGAAGACTCAGAGACCTAGAAAACCCACACCTAGAAAACCCTCACCTAGAAAACCCACACTTAGAAATACCAGACCTAGAAAATCAGACCTAGAAACCCCAGACTTAAAAAACCCAGGCCTAAAAAAGACAGGCCTAAAAAAGACAGGCCTAAAAACCTAGAAATTTTGAGGAAAAAGTAGGATATTGTGAAGAAAAAATCGGATAGAGGAAATGGCGGCTTTCGGAAATGTTGAGAAATGAGTCTGAAATTTGCTAACTCTAAACAGCTAAATAGCTGAATAGGCCTAAGTTAAAGATTCGGTTTTCGGAAATATTGTGATCTTTTTTCCCAAGATGGCAATTCTTCCCCCCCCCCCCTCCCCCTCTTCCTCCACCCCTTCTATCCCACCTTATCACCTCACCCCTTTAGCTACGTCACTGCTTTGGACTGATGAAAAGTAAGTGATTCCAGGTCGATTTTCGCAAACTTTTCATCAAATTGACCTATTTTTCAACCAAAAGTCCCAAGTCAATTCTGAGATAACAGATCAAAGTTTTCTGGTTTTGACTTTCTATTACCGGCACCTAAACATGTACTAAGATAACAATATAATATCCATGTGTCAAGCTGGCGTACGGTGTGGGTTCTCAGGTTAAGCTACCGGAATCTATAAGGATTCCTACGGTTTTTCATTACCTAAATTTGTGTAATTAAGAAAACATATATGAAAGACCTTAACAGTTAACACGTAATAAGATACTGACATTAGTAGCGTAGCTGCTGGCCTGGCATGGGGTGGGTCCGGACAATTCCAGGGCGTCGGAGTGGCCCTGCGCTTTTGGTGATTTCGGTAGCAAAATATTGCTTAAAACTGTGTCAAATTTAGGGGCGGAGCCCCGGAAGCCCTATAATTCTCGCGATTGTGATCATTGCAGAACAAGTTAACTGCTTAATATTTGTGTCAAATCTCTTGGGCAAAGCCCTGGTAGGGACAAAGGGGTGAATTGGGTATCAGAAAATTGCTTAGAATAGTGTCAATTCCACACTAAAGTTAATTAAAAGGATTATACATTTTGGAACGATTGTTCAAATATAAGATCTTATTGACTACAATATGTCTTTACATGGGGTGACGTCCCACGGATGATTTGCATGTTTTTGATGTAACAATAAGGCTTTGTGATAAAGCATTTACAATGGGGTTTTTCTTCTGAAATGATACAAACTGAAGAAGTTGAAAATACAAAATATAGTCTCAGGACAACTTATACGCCCCTATGAACATTCAGCGTCCTTTTAAAAAGCTTCACTGGGCAGTTTCTTCCTCACCCACCCCCTGCCATCACGCCACGGGACTCTGACGACACTGGTGCCTAGTTTGAATCTTGTATCGTGCAACGCCTACTAAATATGGGCAAATTAGCTCTTGGCATTAAGCAAAGGAACAAATCTGCAATTGTATGGCTGAATATTGTTTTGGTAATCCTAATGAAAGCCATTTTTCTGTTTTTCGAAAGAATTTTTTTTTCTCGTAAAAGCGAATCTTTAAGTTAGGCCTATTTAGTTGTTTAGAGTTAGCAAATGTCTGACTTATTTTTTAACATTTCCGAAAATTTTCCACCAAATATCTGATTTCTTCCTCAAAATATCCAAAAAAAATCCCTCTAAATTTATAGTTCTGGGTTTCCTGGTCTGTGTTTTCTAAGTCTGTGTTTTCTCGGTCTGGATCTTCTAGGTCTGGTTGTTCTATATCTGAGGTCTGTGTTTCCGAAGTCTGGATTTTCTAGACACCCAATAATATAGGTCTGTGTTTTCTTGGTCTGTGTTTTCTAAATGTTAGTTTTTAGTCTGTTTTTTGTAAGTCTGTGTTTTCTATATGTCTGGGTTTTCTAGGTCTGAGGTCTGTGTTTCCGCAGTCTGGGGTTTCTAGACACCAATAACCTAGATCTGTGTTTTCTAGGTCTAGGTTTTCTAGGTCTGGGTTTACTAGGTCTGGGTTTTCTAGGTCTGGCTTTTCTAGGTCTGGGTTTTCTAGGTCTGAGTTTTCTAGATATGGGTTTTCTATGTGTGGGTTTTCTAGGTGAGGGTTTTCTAGGTCTGGGTTTTCTAGGTCTGGGTTTTCTAGGTCTCTGAGTTTTTAGGTCTGAGATTTCTAGGTCTGGTTTTTTTAGGTATGAGGTCTGTATTTTCGAGGTCTGGGTTTTCTTCTAGACGCCTAATAATAATCGCAATAGCTCAAAAAAGGTAACAAGGATGTTTTGGCAGAATAAGATTTCAGTTAAATTCTGGTGTCAAAATTGGCAGCCTAGCAACAATTCATGCTCATTATCTTTTTCCTTTGTTTTGCTTTATCTGTTTATGTACCTTATCGTTGCCATATTTTTGCCTGAGTGAATCCATTCAGTTTTCCCGAATTCATAGCTGAAGAAAATATGGCGGAGGAGGAATGAAGGGAGGGGGTTGTATACCCTTAGTAGGTATACACATGTCTGCATTGCGCTGGATAGCAAGCACTCAGAAATGACTTTTCTCAAGGGAGAAGGGGTGGGGGGAAGGGAGGCATGCCTGAGCACTCCATTTTATCCAGATTGATTTTCTGCATGAGACGGGGAACAGATTGTCGTGCTGCTGAATACAAGACTTGTTGAATATGAAATTTTGTGCACTGCATGGTTCATGTTTAGGCCCTAATACGTTTAATTCCTTTTGAAAATTCGTGGGATAAGCAGTTAAAAACACCAGTCAAAATGTTAATTTCCCAATGTCTTGGTCGGAGGTTACTTGACAGGCTGACAGGACAAATTTGACTCTGACACCCCACATTTGGAACTATAAGGAAGAAGTCTTCGCAAGAAAGAATACATGTTTGTGAGACTGAGATAACACATCCTTTAAAGAAGGAGAATATATCTTTGATACGGAAAACATACTTGCAAGATAAATCTTCACAATGGACATTATATTCACAGGGGGTATACAGGTATGTCTTCGAGCAATAACATAACTTCAAAGAAGAACATTTTTTTGTTGCAAAAGCGACCATCTTCAAAAGGACACACAGACGTTCACAAGAGGTAGAGGTGGTAGCAAAGGGAACAGATCTTCACAAGGGGCACAGATCGTATCAGTAGCATACAGCTATTGGGGCGGGGGTGGCAAGTTTTTCCTCGAAAATATTCCCAAACTCAAGTATGCTTTATAAGTAATCCTGATGAAAGTAATCTGTCTTGGTTGAATTCAGTTGTCTTGAGGAAAATGAACACAAATTTGGAAAACCAATTTTTGAATTGTCTATAATAACCAAATTTCCGACTTTTTCTCAGAAATTTCGCAGGTCTTGGCTCAACGACTGAACGAACAATTTCATAAGATGCGCATATCTTAGCATGCGGTACATAACTTCACAAAGGGAACACATTTTGTAAAAGATCTTCGCAAAGGGATAGATCTTTTTCTCATGAATCATGAGTAATTTAAAAAAAAATTAAGACCAATTCAATAATAAGGCGTTTGGAATTAGAATAAGACACAGGAACGCAGGTAAATGTAAGTAAATTCATCAGAATATATTATTCTGGAGTTATCAGCAGGTGGGTCTATCCGAGAGACATGAAGAACTCATATATACATTGTAATGATGTGGAATATATGTCACATATATCAGAGTGATGTAGGAACGATATAGAATATCACAACTAAGTATTCCTCAGAAATGATTCTAGTTGATTTGAGCATTCATTTCAAGGTTTTCATTACCATCATGTGCAAGAAAAGTGTATTGGAGTATTCCAGACTCACGAATAATGCACTCTTACATTTCGACGGAGTGCTCCTTTCAAAGGATTAGTTCGGCGGTCAGGCAAGTTGATCTTATTTGAAAGCGAATTTAAAAGAAACAAAATTGTAAAGAAACCACTTCAATACCTTATTTTGTTTAGGAGATATTTCAGTTTACAGCTCAGTCTTATCTGTGTAGAAATGACTGGTGTAGTAAGTCTACTATGGAAGGTTGACATCTTCATCCACACATTATTAACAATTGCTAATGTATTTCAAAGAAAGTTTATTTAACTTTGTCGCTTACCTTATACCGCTCCTTCTGGGTATGCATGAAGATTGGGACTTCTCTAAAGAAATTCTTCCATCTCTTGTTATGATACTGCATCTTCTGTTTCTCTCCTTTTCTGCCACTCTTCTCAATGTAGTCTTAGGTCTTCCTTCTTTCTTTTACCTTCTGATGCCCAGGTGATGAATATTCTGGCATAGTTTTCTTCCTTCCTTAATACATAACCCAACCATCTCCATCTTCTCTTAATTATCTTTTTGCTTATCTATACTGTGCTTTTTCTTTCAAAAGTTCTTCATTGGTGACTTTCACTGGCCATCTAATTTTCTAAATAATTCTAAGGCATCTCCTTTGGAACACATCTAGTTTTTCTCATCAGCTTCCATGCAGTTTCACACCCATAGAGGAGTACTGAGATCACATTTGATTGAAATATTTTTAGTTTTAGTTTTTATCTGGTAGATGTTTGATTTCCAAATCTTGTCAAGTTGTCTGAAAGTTGCCTGTGCTAGCCTAATTCTGCGTTGTGTGTGTTTATCAGTGCCCCCTTCTTTGGACAGTGTTGCATCGAGATAGACCAACATCTTCATGCTCAACATTTGGCAACTTTAATTGTTCCATCAGTTTTGTTGCTAATGCGCATGATCTTTGTCTTGTTTTTATTATTCTTCAGACCAATCGTTTGACCTGTTTCGTATAGTCTGCTTGTTTTATCTTATGACTTGTTCTTTTGTGCTAGAAATAAGTGCAATGTCATCAGCATAGTCAGGATCGTCTAGGGCTGTAAATAAGTTCCACCGGATTCCATTCCTTCTGCCTTGTGTACTGGTTCTCATCAAACAATCAATAGCAAGTACATGAAGAGGAAACCAGACATTAGACATCCTTGCTTTATCCCAGTTTTCACAGAAAACCAGTCAGATGATTTTCCATCGCTTACCATTGAGCATTTGCTGCCATCATACCGGTTCTGTGTAATATTTGTATTTCATGGGTATGCCATAATAAGCCATAATCATCCACATCATGCTTCTGTCTAGACTGTCGAACACCTTATGAAAGTCAATCAATTTGAGGTATACCGTGGCTTTCCATTCTAAGCATTGTTCTATTATTTTCTAAAGGTGAATATTTCGTCCCTGTTTTGACATAGTGGCGAATGTAGAATTGACTAGAAAGGTTTTTTCTTTTTCGTTTTGACATAGTGACGAATGTGTTTAAACGCATATTACTAGCATTTATATGTATATTTTCCTCGTTTTCTATAACTAATAAATTATTTCAACTGTACAAAATTAATAAATGACACAAACACAAAAAACAGGCACTTGTAAATCATATTCATTTGCAATTAAACATTGTTAATTGTACATTCGTCACTATGTCACATTTAAACATTGTTAATTGTACATTCGTCACTATGTCACAATTAAACATTGCTAATTGCACATTCGTCACTATGTCACAATTAAACATTGTTAATTGTACGTTCGTCACTACGTCACAATTAAACATTGTTAATTGCACATTCGTCACTGTTAAATATTGCTAATTGCACATTCGTCACTATGTCACAATTAAACATTGCTAATTGTACATTTGTCACTATGTCACAATTAAACATTGTTAATTGCACATTCGTCACTATTAAACATTGCTAATTGCGTATTCGTCACTATGTCACAATTAAACATTGCTAATTGTACATTCGTCACTATGTCACAATTAAACATTGTTAATTGTACATTCGTCACTATGTCACAATAAAACATTGCTAATTGCACATTCGTCACTATATGTCACAATTAAACATTGTTAATTGTACATTCGTCACTATGTCAAAACTAAACATTGTTAATTGCACATTCGTCACTATTAAACATTGCTAATTGCACATTCGTCACTATGTCACAATTAAACATTGCTAATTGTACATTCGTCACTGTCACAATTAAACATTGTTAATTGCACATTCGTCACTATGTCACAATTAAACATTGTTAATTGTACATTCGTCACTATGTCACAATTAAACATTGTTAATTGCACATTCGTCACTATTAAACATTGCTAATTGCACATTCGTCACTACGTCACAATTACACATTGCTAATTGCACATTCGTCACTATGTCACAATTAAACATTGCTAATTGCACATTCATCACTGTCACAATTAAACATTGTTAATTGCACATTCGTCACTACGTCACAATTAAACATTGTTAATTGCACATTCGTCACAATTAAACATTGTTAATTGCACATTCGTCACAATTAAACATTGTTAATTGCACATTCGTCACTATTAAACATTGCTAATTGCACATTCGTCACTACGTCACAATTAAACATTGCTAATTGTACATTCGTCACTACGTCACAATTAAACATTGCTAATTGTACATTCGTCACTATGTCACAATTAAACATTGCTAATTGTACATTCGTCACTATGTCACAATTAAACATTGCTAATTGTACATTCGTCACTATGTCACAGTTAAACATTGCTAATTGTACATTCGTCACTATGTCACAATTAAACATTGCTAATTGCACATTCGTTACTATGTCACAATTAAACATTGCTAATTGTACATTCGTCACTATGTCACAATTAGACATTGTTAATTGTACATTCGTCACTATGTCACAATTAAACATTGCTAATTGCACATTCGTCACTATGTCACAATTAAACATTGCTAATTGTACATTCGTCACTATGTCACAATTAAACATTGCTAATTGTACATTCGTCACTATGTCACAATTAAACATTGCTAATTGTACATTCGTCACTATGTCACAATTAAACATTGCTAATTGTACATTCGTCACTATGTCACAATTAAACATTGCTAATTGCACATTCGTCACAATTAAACATTGCTAATTGTACATTCGTCACTATTAAACATTGCTAATTGTACATTCGTCACTATGTCACAATTAAACATTGTTAATTGCACATTCGTCACTATGTCACAATCAAACATTGTTAATTGCACATTCGTCACTATGTCACAATTAAACATTGTTAATTGCACATTCGTCACAATTAAACATTGTTAATTGCACATTCGTCACTATTAAACATTGCTAATTGCACATTCGTCACTACGTCACAATTAAACATTGCTAATTGTACATTCGTCACTACGTCACAATTAAACATTGCTAATTGTACATTCGTCACTATGTCACAATTAAACATTGCTAATTGTACATTCGTCACTATGTCACAATTAAACATTGCTAATTGTACATTCGTCACTATGTCACAGTTAAACATTGCTAATTGTACATTCGTCACTATGTCACAATTAAACATTGCTAATTGCACATTCGTTACTATGTCACAATTAAACATTGCTAATTGTACATTCGTCACTATGTCACAATTAGACATTGTTAATTGTACACTCGTCACTATGTCACAATTAAACATTGCTAATTGCACATTCGTCACTATGTCACAATTAAACATTGCTAATTGTACATTCGTCACTATGTCACAATTAAACATTGCTAATTGTACATTCGTCACTATGTCACAATTAAACATTGCTAATTGTACATTCGTCACTATGTCACAATTAAACATTGCTAATTGTACATTCGTCACTATGTCACAATTAAACATTGCTAATTGCACATTCGTCACAATTAAACATTGCTAATTGTACATTCGTCACTATTAAACATTGCTAATTGTACATTCGTCACTATGTCACAATTAAACATTGTTAATTGCACATTCGTCACTATGTCACAATCAAACATTGTTAATTGCACATTCGTCACTATGTCACAATTAAACATTGTTAATTGTACATTCGTCACTGACACTGTCACAATTAAACATTGCTAATTGCACATTCGTCACTATGTCACAAATAAACATTGCTAATTGCACATTCGTCACTATGTCACAATTAAACATTGTTAATTGTACATTCGTCACTATGTCACAATTAAACATTGCTAATTGCACATTCGTCAGTCACAATTAAACATTGTTAATTGCACATTCGTCACTATCTCACAATTAAACATTCTTAATTGTACATTCGTCACTATGTTACAATTAAACATTGTTAATTGCACATTCGTCACTATTAAACATTGCTAATTGCACATTCGTCACTATTAAACATTGCTAATTGCACATTCGTCACTATGTCACAATTAAACATTGTTAATTGTACATTCGTCACTATGTCACAATTAAACATTGTTAATTGTACATTCGTCACTATTAAACATTGCTAATTGCATATTCGTAACTATGTCACAATTAAGTATTGCTAATTGTACATTCGTCACTATGTCAAAACGAAATCTACTTTTGCACATTTGCCACTGTCAAAACAGGGACGATTTGTTCAGTAGCTCCTCAGCCACTCCTAAAGTTAGCTTGCTCATAACGAAATTTGGTATTTATTGAGCTACGTAGCCTGTCAATCAATATCCTTCCAAATATCTTGCTTGCTGTTGGTATTAGGGGTAAATCTCTGTAGTTGTCACAAATTGTCAGGTCACCTTTCTTTGGTATAATTATGTTTTTTCCTTTTTCCCCATGCTTCTGGCACTTCTTTTGTATCTAAAATTTGGTTGAATATTGTAGTTAAGGTTCTCCTCCGTCAAATCCATACTATCTTTCCACATTTCAATGTTTATTCCATCCACTACTGGTGCTTTTCCATTGTTGGCATTTTGATCTCACCCATCTCGACATTAATGTCATCTTCGTTTTGACTCCATACCTTGGCTGGTTGCCTCAGGTATAGCTTGGTTTAAAGTTGATTCAGTGTTCTTTCCATTTTCCTTATCTCATCTTCTGCAGTGATAAGCTTTACACTTCCATTCCTCACACCAATATTGTTCTTTCTTCCTTTATACAACAGATCTTCTTTGTAATTTTGTATAAACCACTCATGTCTCCACGTGAAGCTGCATCTTCTGCTTCTTTCGCCATATTATCTACCATCTTTCTTTTATCTGATCAGACTCTTGTCTTTACTTCTTTTGTCTTTCTTATCGTATTCTGTTCTTTTTAGCAGTCTTATTCTTTCAGATCTTGCTTCATCTATTTGACATTTTTCCTGTCTTTAATAGCTCTCCATGGGTTATCCAAAATCCATGGTTTACTTATGCCTTTTCTTTTCCTAATACCTTCTTTGCAACATTGATATGGGCTGTTTCAATGTTGAACTTCTTTATTTGACTTATTTCTTCTCAATATTTCTTCAGGTGGTAAATTATAATTAACCTTACTAGATTCTGTTTAACTACTTTCCGGACGTCTCCCATTGTTTGTTGAGATTTAAAGGCACTGCGACATTCAAGTCAAATGTGACGGACGTATCCAATGGTTTTTAAGCCACAAAACTGAAGGACAAAAATGATAGATGTGACGTCACAACAAGTCTGATTTCAATCGTTTCTACACAAATGATACCTCCTTACATGCAGGAATAAGATTTTTGTATGCTTTCTTTCGAAGTTGTCTTTCATATAAGATGGACTTGATTGACCTAAACTAATCCTTTAAAGGATTACCTGATTCTCATTCCTTAGAAAAAGGGAAATACTAATACTGCTAATTGACTCACACACTAAAAACCGTATGAATGCCAATACCTACCGCTGTACTGTAAATGTGTTTTTGTTATGGCACTTATGCTATACGGTAGTCCAATAGTAATATCAATTTGTTAAGAGTTAGCCCTAACCTAATCAGGTATATACTTGTTGTTAATGCACTTATACATTTCCGTTATAGTGTGCATCTCAACGGGGCAATCGTTGTATGGAAATTACTGTTCGCATTACTCAATGGGCATTCGCAGAATGCAGTATTTGTTATTCTGTGTTTCGCTGATTATTCGTTTTAGCGTTATTCTTAGAAAAACAATAAGTCATTGCTGCAAAATAAGCCAAGTCTACTTGCTCGAAAAGTTACACATGCAGAAATCAATTGAGGCAATTAAAAGTTTTATTGCAATTCAAAACAATACTGTAAACATGAAAACAATATATGTTAAGATGGAAACTTTAATCAATGTTATAACTCAGATTCTTTAAACAGTGAATTAACAAAGAGTTATCAAATGATGTGATTTTTCATCAAAGGTTTATTCATTTTGGTGATCAACTGGGGTGATCAACCAGGGTGATCTACCGGGGTGATAGACCGGGGTGATCAACCGGGGTGATCAAACTGTACATGCCTGCATATCCATCAGACATGACTCTTTAAACTATCTCTATTACTAAATATCATTTATGAATATTCATATTTAATGAACATGACCCTCACATGAATATTCTTTGCACTTATTAATATGATTTGCATACATATTTCAATTAGATTCATATTTATGAATATTCAAGAACAAAATTTGCCACTTCTTTCAATTATTCAATCACCTTTTATTATGCAAAACATTTGTTTCGTCTTATTAAAAAATACTCTGCTAATAGTGTTGCTCCTTATAACTCCATATTTGAAAAGGATTTCATAGAAGAACATTATATTATGCCAATGACTTGTCGCACTAGGTCATAAAAGCAGTCAGGGTGGAACACTATACACCACCCCGCCCCCTCCCCTCCACTCAGGTCAACATTTAACAAAGATGAACATCCTAATTTCAAGGCAAAACTGAAATCCTAAAAAGGGAATTACTGCCATGTTTCACACCAACATCTTGAGAAAGATACAGAACTGCAAAAAGTTAACAATATTTACATTCCAATGTCATAAACATGAAAAATAACAAACATATCTTCTGATTCCACATACAACTTAGCAGTATCAGAAAATGATAAATAGATCTATATTTTGGAGACAAATGAAGTTGGTATCCGAGTTTATCATGTGTATCCCCCTACTCATTCGACCCATACGACCCCTCCCTGAAACAATAAATAAATACATAAACAAAAGAAGTGTCAGTTTCATATATTACCTGACTTGTCCCATATCCCGCCCGCCATTTTCAGACAGAATTAAGAAAAAAAAAGAACTTTGAAAAATAGCCTCCAGGGTTTGTGGAGGAAAGGTATGGCCCATGCCCCCAGGTTTGTGGAGGAAAGGTATGGCCCATGCCCCCTCCCCACTTTTTGAATGCAGCCCTGTGTATCACTATAGATGATCAATGAAATTGCTGATTGATATAAAGGATTTTTTTGGTAGCACACCCAACTGACTGGAAACAGAAAGATCACACAACCACCTCATTTAGTTAGTCACAAAACTACTTGTGAATTTCTCTAAGCTTCTTAGAATGAATATTCATTGCATATGCAACATGCATATTTATCCAACTCATGAATATTATTTGTATATATATTTCAATTGGATCCATAACACCATGAATAATCAGGAACACTTCTTTGAGTTATTCAATTACCTATGTAAAACAATATTTCATCTCCTTAAAAGAAACTTTTGAACAAATGTTTCTCCTTACAACTGTATAAAACATTTGAATTGTTCTTTCAATTCTGCCTTCCACTTTCCCTCTAAAGTTGCAAGATCACTTTTTTTTTTCTAGTCATTCAGAGAGTGCCTCTTGACCTCTACACCCCCTCCCTCCCCCACCCCCACTGATCAGATTTACATTTCACCGGAAGTGAAACAACACACTTGCTCTCTTCAAAATTTTAAGTTTCACTGGTTCGTGCACCTCTGTACACTCCCCCCCACTCCCACCTCAATTCGAAATTTTGTCCGCCACCACTGCCATTGCGTAAATAATCCAATGCCCTACTGAAAACATGAAAAATAATTAAAATTTTGGAAGACTTTCTGAAGATACAAAATAGAAAAAATATACCGCAAAGTTTTGTTTTGTATGTACAATCCTACTTTTGTGAGATGTAACAATTGATGCAGCGTGAATGTAGAGTGGTGTATAAACGGAAGAATCTATTTCATATCATTTATGAATATTCATATTCTATGAAGAATCTATTTCTATCTTGCTAGTAGTTTTTTTTTTTTTGCTGTGAATGTATTGCTCTTTCTTTTTTATTTCAAAATAGACTGAAGTTGCTTTGAGAAAAAAATGATGAAAAAAACAACCTGACTTACTTTGCCAGAAAGAAAAAAAAAGCCCTAAGCAGAAAATAGTTAACACTTACGTTATCAACTTACAAAGAAAAGTATTGCTTTAGTTTTTTGCGAATTAATGAGATGTTTTCACTCGGCATCTTACAACCAAGAAACAATTTTTTGTCAAAAACAATGTTTGTTTTTTTTCTTTCATGAAGTGACGTATCTAGATCTTATGTCTCGTTTACATAATATTTACAACCCTTGATATTTCTACAGTTCAACAGACTTAATGTTAGCATGAGTTTGCTGTCTTAACAAAGGTACATTTAGTGCTTAACTGTGTCCATCTTGTAGCAGAGATAACTGTAAGAATTGGAAAATAAAGGACTTTAAAATCTGTTTGCTTAAGTTGAATTTCGTAACTTTTTGAAAATTTGCCTGAAGATACCTGGCATCAGAATCATTGGTGTATCCAGAGTGTGGAAATAGCCCCTCCCTAATTTATTAATCTTGCCCATATACCGAATCTAAAAAAAACTTATCACAATTGCTTGTATCATGGTTTTTCCTGATGCAGGTGTGACTATTATCACCATTGCTTGTATCATGGTTTTCCCTGATGCAAGTGGGACTATTGCTTGTATCATGGTTTTCCCTGATGCAAGTGGGACTATTGCTTGTATCATGGTTTTCCCTGATGCAAGTGTGACTATTATCACCATTGCTTGTATCATGGTTTTCCCTGATGCAGGTGGGACTAATTATCACCATTGCTTGTATCATGGTTTTCCCTGATGCAGGTGTGACTATTATCACCATTGCTTGTATCAAGGTTTTCCCTGATGCAAGTGTGACTATTATCACCATTGCTTGTATCATGGTTGACTATTATCACCATTGCTTGTGTCATGGTTTTCCCTGATGCAGGTGAAACTATTATCACCATTGCTTGTATCATGGTTTTCCCTGATGCAGGTGTGACTATTATCACCATTGCTTGTTTCATGGTTTTCCATGATGCAGGTGTGACTATTATCACCATTGCTTGTATCATGGTTTTCCCTGATGCAGGTGTGACTACTTATCACCATTGCTTGTATCATGGTTTTCCCTGATGCAAGTGTGACTATTATCACCATTGTTTGTATCATGGTTTTCCCTGATGCAGGTGTGACTACTTATCACCATTGCTTGTATCATGGTTTTCCCTGATGCAAGTGTGACTATTATCACCATTGCTTGTATCATGGTTTTCCCTGATGCAGGTGTGACTATTATCACCATTGCTTGTATCATGGTTTTCCCTGATGCAGGTGGGACGATTACCACTTAAGTGATTCTAAAGTTCCCCTGAAATTGTGATGCTGGCAACATGTCTACTGATTGGTATTACAATTCACATAGAAGTGAAACAACACGCTTGCTTTCTTTGAAATTTCTCTGGCCACCTGATGTTCTGCGCTTGTCTGTCAAACTTAACCAATATGAATAAATATTGATAAGATTTGGTGTGAGTATTTGTGTGCAATGAAGAGATTCTTTGTATGTTTGTGTCTGTCTGTTTGTTTGTGTGTTTGTCTGCTTTGTTTGTTTGTGTGTGCTTGTCTGTTTGTATCTGTCTGTTTGTATGTCTGTTTGTATGTGTCTGTCTGTTTGTGTGTGTCTGTCTGCTTTGTTTGTGTGGATGTTTGTGTGTGCCTGTCTGTTTTTTTGTGTTCCTGTCTGTTTTTTGTGTGTCTGTCTGTTTGCTTGTGTGTCTGTCTGTCTGTTTGTGTGTCTGTCTGCTTTGTTTGTGTGTCTGTCTGCTTTGTTTGTGTGTCTGTCTGCTTTGTTTGTGTGTCTGTCTGCTTTGTTTGTGTGTCTGTCTGCTTTGTTTGTGTGTCTGTCTGCTTTGTTTGTGTGTCTGTCTGCTTTGTTTGTGTGTCTGTCTGCTTTGTTTGTGTGTCTGTCTGCTTTGTTTGTGTGTCTGTCTGCTTTGTTTGTGTGTCTGTCTGCTTTGTTTGTGTGTCTGTCTGCTTTGTTTGTGTGTCTGTCTGCTTTGTTTGTGTGTCTGTCTGCTTTGTTTGTGTGTCTGTCTGCTTTGTTTGTGTGTCTGTCTGCTTTGTTTGTGTGTCTGTCTGCTTTGTTTGTGTGTCTGTCTGCTTTGTTTGTGTGTCTGTCTGCTTTGTTTGTGTGTCTGTCTGCTTTGTTTGTGTGTCTGTCTGCTTTGTTTGTGTGTCTGTCTGCTTTGTTTGTGTGTCTGTCTGCTTTGTTTGTGTGTCTGTCTGCTTTGTTTGTGTGTCTGTCTGCTTTGTTTGTGTGTCTGTCTGCTTTGTTTGTGTGTCTGTCTGCTTTGTTTGTGTGTCTGTCTGCTTTGTTTGTGTGTCTGTCTGCTTTGTTTGTGTGTCTGTCTGCTTTGTTTGTGTGTCTGTCTGCTTTGTTTGTGTGTCTGTCTGCTTTGTTTGTGTGTCTGTCTGCTTTGTTTGTGTGTCTGTCTGCTTTGTTTGTGTGTCTGTCTGCTTTGTTTGTGTGTCTGTCTGCTTTGTTTGTGTGTCTGTCTGCTTTGTTTGTGTGTCTGTCTGCTTTGTTTGTGTGTCTGTCTGCTTTGTTTGTGTGTCTGTCTGCTTTGTTTGTGTGTCTGTCTGCTTTGTTTGTGTGTCTGTCTGCTTTGTTTGTGTGTCTGTCTGCTTTGTTTGTGTGTCTGTCTGCTTTGTTTGTGTGTCTGTCTGCTTTGTTTGTGTGTCTGTCTGCTTTGTTTGTGTGTCTGTCTGCTTTGTTTGTGTGTCTGTCTGCTTTGTTTGTGTGTCTGTCTGCTTTGTTTGTGTGTCTGTCTGCTTTGTTTGTGTGTCTGTCTGCTTTGTTTGTGTGTCTGTCTGCTTTGTTTGTGTGTCTGTCTGCTTTGTTTGTGTGTCTGTCTGCTTTGTTTGTGTGTCTGTCTGCTTTGTTTGTGTCTGTCTGCTTTGTTTGTGTGTCTGTCTGCTTTGTTTGTGTGTCTGTCTGCTTTGTTTGTGTGTGTCTGTCTGCTTTGTTTGTGTGTCTGTCTGCTTTGTTTGTGTGTCTGTCTGCTTTGTTTGTGTGTCTGTCTGCTTTGTTTGTGTGTCTGTCTGTCTGTTTGTGTGTCTGTCTGCTTTGTTTGTGTGTCTGTCTGCTTTGTTTGTGTGTCTGTCTGCTTTGTTTGTGTGTCTGTCTGTCTGTTTGTGTGTCTGTCTGCTTTGTTTGTGTGTCTGTCTGCTTTGTTTGTGTGTCTGTCTGCTTTTTTTGTGTGGCTGTTTGTGTGTGCCTGTTTGTTTATGTGTGTGTATGGAGAGGAAAGATAAATGCAGGTTTCTGAGGTGTGGCTAGAGGTATTACTAGTGGTATGAGCATTTACCTTTTTGAGTGTCGGAACCAAAAATCGATGGGATTCTTTCAAGGATCTCCAAATAGTAAGCAAGCTGTCTATCTAATTGTTTTATTTACCTAACATGTTCAGTTATTTATTAACAGCAAACTTCTGAGTAATTTTAATGCAAAAGGCACAACCTTGAGGAATGTGGGCCTAGGTATCATATTTCTCTTGGAGTGCACTGGTGTAAACCTTCATTCAAAATATTGCCAAAAGCGATGGAATTTTTAAAACTTTGCCTCTGTACTTTTCGTTTTCCCTCATATAAGATGGAAACAACCAATGACTAACACAATCCTCTTATGAGGTGCGTTCATCGGAGCAAGCTGCATTTTGCTGCCCTCCATTTACGTCTTTACACTTTCTTGTACTTCTTCCCAGGAGTCCAATATGGGTCCAGCGTTTTCCTTCTTTTCTTTCGACGTCCTCTACCTAATACATTATCCATCTTTTCTGATTCGGAATAGAGGGCTGTTGTTGCATCATCTTTGGCTTTGTTTTCTGTTGATGGTGGGCTTTTCTTCCTAATGTTGTCTGGGCTTGAATTGTTCTCTGGCATTCCACTGGCTGTGGCATCCTTGCTCGTGCACCACAACAGGTGCTTCTCTAGGCTTCCAAGATATGTAAAATGCTTTGTACAGTTTGAGCACCTATGCTGCTCCCTCGTTTGCACCGAGCGTGGTCTTTTACGCAAAGCAAGGGCAACATTTGACTTATTCGCATTCACAAGTTTTTCCCGATTAGGACATAGCTTCATGTGTCTTTCCAGCTGGTTAATAAAATAAAACTTTTTATCACAACCAGCGCACGCATGGATATCATCAATACTTCTTGCAGCTTTAGCCCGTGCATATTTTTGTGGATTGTATAAGTTTGTCCCCGGTTTTGCACGTTTTTTTTTCGCTTTCTCTAAAGATTTCTTGTAAGACACCATTTTAGAATGGTTATGTTCTAGAGAAATTGAAGGCTTCACAGAAGTCACATGTTCCTTAGGTATTTCTTCCTTCTCCTTGGTTGGGACAATTACAGCCATTGTCGTTTGCTTCTGTTCTTCCTTTGGACTTTGGGAAAGCGCTGCGCACTCCATGATATGAATATGGAACAACGACACATCCTTGAATTCCTTCAAACACTTCGTGCAAACGTGATTGCTCACTGGTGATCCGAGTTGCTTCTGGTTTCTTGGATCACTCAACATACTCAAATACCCGATGCGACGTGTTTCTTCAAATGGATGGTTTCGCTGCGGATTAAATAACATATTCTTTTCTGTACTTAATTTCCTTGCCGTTTCTTTACGAGTCTTAGGCTTGATTGCGGGACTTTTGACACCAGAAACAGAGGCGGTCTGTCGTAACTTTGGAGGAGTGTTTTTAACCATTTCCATCTCGAAGAACGAAACTCGATCTTTTTCCTGCAGAACAATGGGTTTCATGTTAAAAGCTTTCGTGGGATCTGTAAAATTCTGAGGTCGGACCTCATCCGGATAATGTTCCACGAATGTACTCTTCTGTCCAACATGCTCTTGCAACTGATGCTTTTCAAGGTTTGACAAATAGGCAAAATCCTGCTGACAGGCGGAACAAGAATACATTTTCTTCACGCTATGTTTTGTCAATTTGTGGTGACTGAGTTCACGACTCGACTCAAAGAGATTCATACAAAATTCACATTTGAATGGAAAATCTTCCGCGTGAGCAATAACGTGCACGTTGAGTTCCCGAATGCCTGTGAATTTAGCCATACATATATTACAGACAAAGTGCCATGGAACTGATCTGATTCTTGACATCATAATATCAGAGTTGAAAACTGGAACCTTGGTATCCACTTTCGAGAATCTTTTCCAGTCTCCTAGATTTCTCTTTTTCGATCCAAACACGCCAAAATTTTTAAGAATATTCCGTGGATCGCTCAAAGCTTTAACATTGGGTTCCTTTACTCTTATTGGCTTAATATCAAATGCTGGGGAAGCTGACCTGGAGAGGTCAAGTGGCTGATCATCACAAGCAATTGATGATTGCTGTTTTCGTGCTGACTTCAAAGAAAGATCCAAGACCCCGTTGTTATCATCACCATGGTAACCTTCAGACTCCTCCTCCACCGAGTTAACCTCACATTTAACCTTAAACGGAAGTGTCTCATTTTCATTAATCTCCGTGTGTTCTCTTCTGACAGAATTTTGTAATCCCGGAACATACGGTTGAGGGACATTCACCCTGTCCCAAGGACATACTATTCCTGGGGTTTTCGGAAAATGAGTACGATCCCTGATAGTGCTGTAATTTGTTATCTTTGAAGGCAAGAAGTCCATTTTCTGATGAGCGATGACTCTGTTTACCAACACGTGTCGCACTCTTTTCCTTCTTCTTACATGCTTTTCAGAATGTTTTCCGTGTGAGGTTGAAGTGGATGGTTTATGAGTGCTCTTCACTGTTTCTTTTGGACTTACAGATGGAATAGATCGCGACACGAGAGGAAAGATGGATGCAGTGTGACCTTCGTCCTCCGTAGTTGATAAGCTCTTGGAACTCTCGAGGCTTGATGAAGAAACAGTATTTTGATTTTTCTTTCTTTTTGGCACAATGCCATGGATCATTCTCATGTGTCTACTACGATTGGATGGCTTTGTGAATGATGTTCCGCACAACCTACAAAAATATTTCTTACAGAGCATTTTTTGCGAGTGAGCACCTGTTGGTTTCTTTGGCATTAATTTCTTCTTGACAAGCGGATGACTAGGCACCGTCGGTATGAGCCGCGAAGAAGTTTCTTCTTCAATTGCTCCCTCCTCCTTTATGAACTTATCTGACACATTCTGCGCTGTCTTGATCTCAGCTAATATTTTGTCTGACGAACATTGATTTTCCGATTCCTGAATGGGCAGGCTCTGCCACTGCTGCTTGACCTCGCAAACATCTTTATGAATGACAACGTGACTGATCAATTCCTTCGTACTCGAACACCGGAATGAACAAAAGCGACAATTAAACTTCTTATCCTCATCTTCTTCGTGTTTTAGCATATGCTTGTCAAGCCAGTACTTGTACGCAAACGCTTGAGAACAGAGCGGACACTGGAAACTCTTTGGAAAAATAAAGCCCCGCCTTTTTCTTGCTCCCCACACGTTTCTTAGGTGCACTTGATTCCCTTTTTTGTTCAGAGCTGTCCTTTGAATTTACAACTTTGACAATATCTGTTCGCGGGGGAGACTGATACCAATTTTTCTTCTTGCACGTCTCCACAATCCCTTTAGTTGGCGCCATCTCTGTTCTCAAAACCGACCTCTGCTTTGCATTTTTCAAATTTAAACATACATTTTTCTCCCCCTCATCCTCGGTTTGACTGTCTTCAAATGAAAGTCTCGACAGATCCTCAGCTATTTCTTCCGTTTCAAAATCACAATTAGAACGTTTCTTGTTATCGACTTTCGACGATCGACCCTTAAGAGCCGCATCAACCCCACAAGCCTCTTTCAATTTTTTTAACGCACTTTGAATAACGGAGCAGTCCAGGCTCTTCCATTTGTCGTCAACCTCTGCTTCACCCTTTGCACATTTTTTTAAATTCGTTTGTAACTTCTTCCCATGAATTTTCATTTTACATTTCTTTCTAACTTTCTTTTCCCCATCTCTCTTTTCGGGTTTTGTTGGTCTGTCTGCAAGTGGGATTCCTTTTGCCCACGGTTTCTTGGCAATTCCAACAATTTTAACATTTGTGCATCCATGTTTTTTGTTGTAATGCATTTTAAGACCAATAGGATACTTGCATATTTTGCTGCATTTCTTGCACTGGTATCGCTCTCCGCCATCTTCCATCATCAAAATACAAGCAGGGGTTATTTCAGTGAGTGTGTCATCCAATATAGCATTTTTATCTTTAAGTTTTGGGGGGTCACTGCTCGATGATACACCCAGCCATTTCTTTCCTCCTTTAGGGTTCAAAGCCACTTTTTCTTTGTTCAACAAGTGTTTCTTCCCAGTGCTGGAGGAGACGCCATCTTTCTCCGTACCGATCTGCAAGGGGGACTGCATCGCGTCCTCCTCCTGACTGCGATCTGCCTCACTCGCAGTCGAAGAAATGTCCGGTGCCTGAATGGCTGGTGATACCACCCCTCCCCCTTCAATATGATAGTTCACCAAGTCTGACGAAAGTGTAAGAAGGTTGTTGCCAATCAAATCATTTGCTGAAAATACTTGTGCACCCAAAGGATTGTCTGTTAGCGGTAAAGGATTGTCTGTTAGCGGTAAAGGATTGTCTGTTAGCAGTAAAGGATTGTCTGTTAGCGATAAAGGATTGTCTGTTAGCGGTAAAGGATGGTCTGTTAGCGGTAAAGCTGCATCGTTTACCATGGGATATATCGGTGATATGAGGGGAGGCTCCAATCCAATCAAGTCAGAGTTTTCTGGGAGCGTCACCTTCAGTTGTTCAGGTCGAAGAATTGTCAGAGAATCTCCACTTGATTCAAGATCTTCCACGATGGTCGCCATTCTCTCCAAAACTGGCATTTGGGAGAAACCTGAAATGACAACAAAACGATATTGTGAGTGAGGAAACCTGTGAAAATGTTTTTTAAAATAAAGAACAAATCGGTGGAAAAACCATATGTGTTAATATTGTATTCCATTTAGAGTAGTGATCATGTAGCGTACATATGATGTCATCATATTTATGATACCATCACGTGTACAGTATGATGTCATCATGTAGTGTACAGTAAATCATTTTACATGTATGTATGTCAGTGTGTACAGTAAATATGTGTCAGTGATATGATGTCATCATGTTAATGTACAGTCATCATGTAGTGTACAGTATGTCATCATGTAGTACAGTATGATGTCATCATGTAGTGTACAGTATGATGTCATCATGTAGTGTACAGTATGATGTCAGTATGATGTCATCATGTAGTGTACAGTATGATGTCATCATGTAGTGTACAGTATGATGTCATCATGTAGTGTACAGTATGATGTCATCATGTAGTGTACAGTATGATGTCATCATGTAGTGTACAGTATGATGTCATCATGTAGTACAGTATGATGTCATCATCATATGTGTCATCATGTAGTACAGTATGATGTCATCATGTAGTGTACAGTATGTCATCATGTAGTGTACAGTATGATGTCATCATGTAGTGTACAGTATAATGTCATCATGTAGTGTACAGTATGATGTCATCATGTAGTGTACAGTATGATGTCATCATGTAGTGTACAGTATGATGTCATCATGTAGTGTACAGTATGATGTCATCATGTAGTGTACAGTATGTCATCATGTATGATGTCATCATGTAGTGTACAGTATAATGTATGTCATCATGTAGTGTACATGTCATCAGTGTACAGTATGATGTCATCATGTAGTGTACAGTATGATGTCATCATGTATCATGTAGTGTACAGTATGTCATCATGTAGTGTACAGTATGATGTCATCATGTAGTGTACAGTATGATGTCATCATGTATGTACAGTATGATGTCATCATGTAGTGTACAGTATGATATCATGTATGTATGATCATCATGTAGTGTACAGTATGATATGTCATCATGTAGTGTACAGTATGATGTCATCATGTAGTGTACAGTATGATGTCATCATGTAGTGTACAGTATGATCATCATGTGTACAGTATGATGTCATCATGTATGTCATCATGTATGATGTCATATGTACAGTATGATGTCATCATGTAGTGTACAGTATGATGTCATCATGTAGTGTACAGTATGATGTCATCATGTAGTGTACAGTATGATGTCATCATGTAGTGTACAGTATGATATCATCATGTAGTGTGCAGTATGATGTCATCATGTAGTGTACAGTATGATGTCATCATGTAGTGTACAGTATAATGTCATCATGTGTGTAGTGTACAGTATATCATCATGTAGTGTACAGTATGATGCCATCATGTAGTGTACAGTATGTCATCATGTAGTGTACAGTATGATATCATCATAGAGTGTACAGTATGATGTCATCATGTAGTGTACAGTGTGTCATCATGTGGTGTACAGTATGATGTCATCATGTAGTGTACAGTATGTCGTCATCATGTAGTGTACAGTATGATGTCATCATGTAGTGTACAGTAGGATGTCATCATGTAGTGTACAGTACGATGTCATCATGTAGTGTACGGTATGATGTCATCATGTAGTGTACAGTATGTCATCATGTAGTGTACAGTATGTCATCATGTAGTGTAGAGTATGATGCCATCATGTAGTGTACAGTATGATGTTATCATGAAGTGTACAGTATGTCATCATGTAGTGTACAGTATGTCATCATGTAGTGTACAGTAAGATGTCATCATGTAGTGTACAGTATGATGATCATCATCATGTAGTGTCACAGTATGATGTCATCATGTAGTGTCATCATGTAGTGTACAGTATGTCATCATCATGTAGTGTACAGTATGTCATCATGTAGTGTACAGTATGATGTCAGTCATATATATGTAGTGTACAGTAGTACAGTATGTCATCATGTAGTGTACAGTATGTCATCATGCAGTGTACAGTATGATGTCATCATGTATCATGTGTACAGTATGATGTCATCATGTATCATGTGTACAGTATGATGTCATCATGTAGTGTATAATGTCATCATGTATGTCAGTATGATGTCATCATGTCATCATGAGTGTACATATGATGTCATGTAGTGTACAGTATGATGTCATCATGTAGTGTACAGTGTACAGTATGATGTCATCATGTCATCATCATGTAGTGTACATGTAGTGTACAGTATGTCATGTCATCATGTAGTGTAGTATGTATGATGTCATCATGTAGTGTAGATGTCATCATGCAGTGTACAGTATGATGTCATCATGCAGTATGATGTCATCATGTAGTGTACAGTATGATGTCATCATGTAGTGTACAGTATGATGTCATCATGTAGTGTACAGTATGATGTCATCATGTAGTGTACAGTATGATGTCATCATGTAGTGTACAGTATGATGTCATCATGTAGTGTACAGTATGATGTCATCATGTAGTGTACACATGTATGATGTCCTCATCATGTAGTGTACAGTATGATGTCATCATGTAGTGTACAGTATAATGCATCATGTAGTGTACAGTATGATGCATCATGTAGTGATATGATGTCATCATGTATGTAGTAGTACAGTATGATGTCATCATGTAGTGTACAGTATGATGTCATCATGTAGTGTACAGTATGATGTCATCATGTAGTGTACAGTATAATGTCATCATGTAGTGTACAGTATGTCATCATGTAGTGTACAGTATGATGTCATCATGTAGTGTACAGTATGATGTCATTATTGCAGATTTTAAAACGATCTTCATGCATCTCCTTGAAAATTAATTGTTTTTTTCCTAAATTTTTGGTAATATTTTTTTTGTTTATAGAAATCCATCAAGAATTATCTTGAATCTGCAATTATGACATCACACTTCAAACTGCAAGGTCACTTTTCAAGACAATCATCAAATCTTCAATGAAATCTTCAAAATTAATTTTTAAAGAGATACATTAAGAATAATACAGAAGTGCTGTGATGACATCATAATGATGACTTGGACCAACAATCTTTATTATGCAGACAGGAAAAATCTTGAAAATTCAATAACTTCTTGTAGGAATAAAATGTTAACTTGGTTTTTCACCACTTTTTCTTTTATTGTCTTCTATTAGATATATTAAAATGAAATTCCATGGGAATATTCATTTAATTTTTTTTCCCTGATTTTAGGTGCTCGGGTTTTCAGTTACTAGCCAATTTAAGGTTTAGTATATAGATGTAGCAGAATGAGCTTTCGATTCTAATCAGAATAGTCTTTAAATGAATATTTTCATGGAATTTCATTTCAATATATTTTATAGAAGACAATAAAAGAAATAGATTGGTGGAAGAAAACAAAAATTAATATTTTATTTCTAGGTTTGAAGAATTTATAATGTATGCAAAACTTGTGATGTTTGAAAGAGAGGATACTGTAGTTCAAATTTTTTAATTTTATTCAAATTCTGTCCTAAATTTCAGTAACTGAAATTCAAACTGTTTTCTTCTGCTAAATTTTGATTAAAGGTATAAAGAAAATCCAAAACCTTGTATCATATTTAACTGCACTCAATAACCCCCTCCATTGGCCTGCCCCTCCCCCTTTTGGTCTGCCCTGCCTCCTTTTGGTCCACCTCGCCTCTAATCATGTTTTTTTTTCATTCTTTAAAAACTTAATAATCTTTAATTAATGCTATTAATGAAATACCTTACATGGATACAGAATGATAGCATAGTAAGAATTGTCCTGTTTGGTCCTTATCAGTCAGAATAGTTTCATTCCGAAGTATGATTATAGCTAAAATCCCAGAGTTCCATCAGGGGCTTAAGCTGTATGGATGCCCCTGATCCCCATGCCAAAAAGGTGCAGAGATTGGCATGCACATGAACAAATCTAGCACCTGCCTTTGTTTAAATCAACCAAGGGGTCTGAATTGGTGGAGGATTGAAAACAATGAGTTAAGCTTTAGAAAATTTATAGATATTCTTGTTGTAAGCCAAAAAAATTTCAATAAAATTTGCATAATTTGTTCAAATAAGTGGTGAGTTTTAAACCAATTTTTTTGGAACATTTTGCATGGTTTATGACATATTTTCTTCCAATTAAGCTCAAGTTGCTGGTCCATTTATCTTTCAAATATACGTATGGATTTATCAAAAACTCTGCCAGAATAAGTTGTACTTCTTCTTCAAGAATTGTGGCAGAAGATTGAAATATTGTATTTTGTTTTTTATTCTGCCAAACATTCCTCCTATCCTCAAGGAATCACGGCCCCTGTGCATTGTCCTTAACACTGAGGTACTCACCCTGTTGATCAGCGGGAGTGTCGGCCCCTTCATACCAACACAGCAGTTCTGAATCAATCGAAATTGTCTGTAAAAAGAGAGCGTATGTAAAGAATTGATAACATTTATAGTTATGCCAAGCAGAATGTATTAGGAAAGAGTGCACATATAAACAATAGAGGTGCAGTGGCTCCGTGGTTAAGGAGTCATGCTCCAATTGGAAGGTACTGGAATTGATTCCCGCCACAAGCACTGCATTGTGTCCTTGAGCAAGACACTTTACATGCTTCAGTATCCACTCAGCTGTAAAAAATGAGTACCAGCACTGCTGGGGACTTAATCTATGATGGAACTGGTGTCCAGTCCAAGGGGAGTCATGTACTCTCATCTGCTTGTGCCATTAAAACTGTGGAAAAGCACCGGAACTATGAGTCTAATGGCTTGGATGGATTCAGCTAGCTAGCACACATAAATTGGATCAAAATGAGACATTTTCCAAAACCCAAATGGCACAACACATTATGCTTGCACACCACAGAAATAAACTGTGAAACATTGTTAAAGCTACTGTAAACCTTTTGTCAAACCATGAAGGTCCAAGGCTGGTGTCGAGGGTTAAGGTTCAATTCTAGTTGAGATAGTTGAGTTTATATAAAATTATTCAATTGCCATATATTCATAAAACATTCAGGAAAATGATCAATTAAATGATTAACTATGCAGGGTAATTTCTATTTTAAAGTAATATCTATTTTGATGGTACAGTTGGCTCTTCTTTTCCATACACTAGTCTTTTCTATGATATTCAAAATAAAGGGGGTAAGTGTTGAATGAAATATCTGTTTTTCTGCACAGCTTACATGAAGTTCAAGTAGGTAAACATTTTACAGCACTTGGTAATGTGCATTAAATCTTATATTGAATGGAGCTTTTGGCACTAATCATTTAAGCATTACAAATCTACTGTATGTACGCCTCGCAAATTTATACTTTATGTCAAATTTATCTAATTTTGAGCGAAAAGTCTAACAATTTCCCGTCAATAATGAGATTGCCCAAGGCATATATCATCTTAAACATAAACAATACTGGTATTTCATAACTTACACTGCAAGTTCTGTAGTAAATCTTTTTCTTATGTTGGACTGGTCTTAGGTTGTGGATGGTCTTGTCAGCTGCCGTTTTCACGTATCTCATCCAGTTAGCTTTGGTCGGATCACTTGCGTCGATGCTAAATAAGCGTTTACCTTTGGGTCCAACAATCTATGCAAAAAATCAATCAAAAGATGATTGTTCCTTCTAATGCTTTAAAGATCAATGGACAGATAACAAATAACTTTCTTTCGAAGACTTTTAATAAAAAGAATAAATGCTCTTATCTGATTCAAAAGACTGACTAGATTCTGACTCAAATTTCCACAAATTCTAACTCAAATTTTCACAAGGGATCCTGGTCGATTTATACCAAAGACTTACAAAATGAACACAGTATTATCATTATATTATCATTTGCATGGGAAGTAGTTGTACATAGACAAAGAGGTTTTAAATCGCCCTCAAATAATACTCTCAATTGCAATTTTGCACAAGAAAACAGTGATGAAACAGTGACTAAAATTTCACAAATTTAAGGAATACAATTTGCATACATTAAAATTTCTTCAAACTCAGCTTTAACTCTGGTACTGCAGGAGTTTTGTCATAATTTAAAGACTATTCTGTCCATGAACTATACTTTTAATTAATTTGTATATTAAAATAATCACAAAGCTTTACCAACTTTAATTATAAGGCATATGAAATTGCATGAAATTTCCAATTTATTCATCCACAATAATTACATCTAATATTTGAGAAATTAGTACAGTGGTCAGATATAAAGACTATTTCACTCAAAATGTTACGCTCAGACCGTCACATTTACCTAGAGCTCAAAGCATCCTGAGCTAGAAACAATTTATAGTTCCACAAAAAACAGAAATTCGGAAAATTTCTTTTCATTAAAACCGATTGTGTGTAAAAGTGTGGAGGGTTTAATTATGGTCTGAAAGGAAATGAGGAAAGAGGGGGGGCATCCTGCACGCACCCCCCTGGATCCGCGCCTGATAGTACATTAAATTGTGAAGGAGGCAAGCATACAAAGATGTATTTACTACATTCATTTATTTCTGTCACAATTTTTTGTGGGAAGAATTTTGACACCTTTATTCAGAACAGTAATTATAATTCTAACTCTGAAACCCATCAAGTGATCTTCAATGACCCACGATCTACAACAAAACCTTCCAAGTGACCTCACCTCCCATGAGTATGTGTCTTGTTCAATCTCATGACAGCGCTTCTTTTCGCCTTTGAATGGACCGTATAGTCGGCCATTTGGAATCTGTTTCTTGGACCAAACCCCTGTTGGAAATAGAAAATAATTGTAATTAAGTTACTCTCTGAAATAGTGATCACCATAAAGTCAAACGTGAAATTAGAAATTAACCCATTTTGAAGAATCTTAAGAAAGCAAGTCCTTCGTCCTAACCTTTTTGAAGCATACAGTACATGTACAATCATGAAAGAAAAAACCTTGCTAACTACTGTTTGTCCAAACCGTTATGGTTACTTTACATGGGACAAATTTAAACTGTTTTACAGTTTAAGATTATTGATGAGGCAGTGTTTATAATGCATTTATTGTACTGGTAAAGGATCATTGATTCAAGTGAAATGAGGCTTACTTTAATAGGGTTCAAGTCTCTTGAACTGTGCATTAAATGCGTATATAAACACGATGCCAAAACATTCATCTTTTTATCAAATTTCCTTGTTAGATTGTTTAAAATGCATAAAAAACAACTAAAAAGGATGAAAAAGTTTACATAATTGTTTCGCTTTACTATGAAATTCACCTGTAGTAAAAATAGAATCAACCTAATAATCAAGGCAGCTTAGTGTATTACCGATTTAATTCACTGGTCATGATTCAAAAGAAATTTTGTATTTCTCAAAATAAATGTTCTTTCACAAAATAAATAAATTTGCGACATCATCATTTTTGTGCTTCGAAGATCTATAAACAGGTAGGAACAAATTTGAGTTAAATTGGAAGAAAACCATAAAAAACAAAACAAATGTTTCTCAAAATTAATTCAATTTAACCATTTTACAGCATTATAATTTGAAGGATTTATAATTACATATAAAATATGCAAATTTTATGAGATCACAAAGAGAAAACCTTTATTTTTTTAACCCTAACTTTATTTAATGGAAGCAGCTGAATTTGCCCAATAGATTTTGAATGTCAATCATATAGTACCTTCCATCAAAATTTCCCAGGAGAAAAACAGTCCTGATGATTTTCAGTGACAAAAATTTAAAGAATTATTTTAAAGATTTTGAGCTGTTTTTTTCTTTCATGCATCACACCTTTCCAAACATCCTTCACGTTTTGATTAGCCACAGCTTAACTTGAAAACCACAAGTGCTTTTAATCTCATTTTAAATTCAAACTATGTTCAGGTTTTGAAATTGGATACTATAACAATGTTGTTTTCTTCTTTATGGGTCATTCATTAAGGTCAATACTATTGGCTACATCTATGCTCATATATTTCTAAAAACAACTTTTTCTCTAAACACCTCATGCTTGGTCATGCAAGAGGTTAAAGGTCTATTGACATCAAAAATTGAATACCCAATAAGAACATTTTACATTTTAGGTAAAACAACATAACATAACAAGATGACGGGCTAAGAAGGGTTAATCACCCCATAAAAAGCCCAAACTAACACCACCACCACCAAAAAACAAAAGAAATCGAAGACGCCCAGAATTAGTAAAGAACTTATCAATGTTGACTTTGCAATTGTGAACAGAATTGGAGCTAACTACCCACTCAGGCAAACCATTCCACTCATTTTAACAACTCCTTGCTAAAAGCTATAAAGCCGAATATCTATCCGTGAGAACTCTTTGGTCAACTTCAAACTGTTACCATGTGTCACATGAGTATTACCTGAAACATGCAAGTAATAAGAGGAAGTCAAAGCATCACTACCAGATAGGAATTTAAGACCTGAATCATATCGTCACGTACTCTTCTCAACTCAAGCGTGGTCAAACCAAGAATTTGCAACCTAGATTCATAAGAGAGATTCCTTACTTGGGAATAAGTCTAGTGGCTCTTCACTGAACCTGCTCCAAAATGAACTTATCCTTTTCATTAAACGGATTCCAAGCCTGAATAGCATACTCAAGGTGATGCCTGATTAAATGCTTATACAAATTAAGAACCTCTCTACCAAGAAAACAAAAATTTCTTTTAATCAAATTCAACCAAGCATCCTATTTGCAGCTGCTAAAGCAGACTCTTTAGAAGGCTTCAGATTGCTGGTAATGACAACACCTAGATCCCTTTCTTGAGCAACACAACCAAGATTTGAACCATGCATGCAGTTATCAAAAGCTATATCGCTCTGACCAAAAAGAATAACTTTGCATTTATCAACATTGAATGACATCTGCCATGTTTGGGACCAAGAAACTAACTTATCCAGATCAGTTTGCAAAAGTGAAGAATCCCTAGCATCATCAACAATTCTGTACAGCTTAATGTCATCAGCAAATTTACAATCCTGGACCCAAGGAAAATATCAAATACCATTAATGAAGATTAAAAAAAAAAAACGGACCCAATACAGAACCCTGAGGAACACCACTTGTAACCTTCTTCAATGGAGATACTTCACTATTTCACTCTTTGTGACCTGTCAACTAACCAAGAATTTATCCAACTGGCACACTTTACCTCCACACCAAGCGCTCTTGTTTTTATCATGAGCCTGCCTAATGGAACCTTATCAAATGCTTTTTGGAAGTCTAAATAGATAACATCCACATTATTACCAGAATCAACTAATTTAGTAACATCATCAAAAACTGCAATAAATTAGAAATATAAGAACTCTTGGTAAGAACCAGTGGCGAAGCCAGAGAGGGGTTGAACCAACAAGATATTTAGTGGTGTAGTTGAGGTGACACCAAAGGTGTCACCCCCTCTAATATCTAATCCGTCGGTTCAGATTGGTTTCCTTGATTCAACAAGCTTTGACTTTCCAAGTACTTATATGTTTTTCTCTGACTCAAAAGGGCACTTTCTCAAAAACATGTTCTTCGGTAATAACATATTAAACATATATGGTGTTATTAAGCTCTCCTTCACATGAATTTTGACTTGTACATTACACCTTCTTACTATGCGTTGTGACACCAAAGGTGTCACTTGTTGGCATGGGGTCCAGGGGTCTGCTTAAGGGCCCCTGGTGGGGTCGAGGGGCAAGCCCCTGGTTGTGGTCCACGCCGACAAGTTCAGCACTTTGCGCTTTGATTTTGTGTTTGGTATATGGTGTATTATAGCTCTCTTTGAAATGAATTTTAACTTGAAAAATTTTAACCCTGGACCGGGCTTCGCCCTGGGACTGGGCTTTGCCCCTCGACCCCACCAGCGGTCCTTAAGTGGACCTCAGAATCCCACGCCGACAAGTTAAGCGCTTTGCGCTCAAAGTGACACCTTTGGTGTCACCTCAACTACACCACTAAATATCTTGTTGGTTCAACTCAATTCCCTGCCCCCTCCTCTCAATATGAAAATCCTGGCTACGCTGCTGGTATTGCTAATTTTGTACTGATGGCTATCACTGCATGGCCAACTCAACATCTTTATGTAAGAAATGTAATACCTATAAATTAGAAATTGATTTTGAACTTAAAAATGAAAGCGCCACTTTCATAATGCAAAAGCTGTGCTGCTCAGAGTGTACCTGCAGTAAGAAGGAAATGCCTGGGGTGAGGGTAGGGTTAAGTCCTAAGTGCAGGGGGTAAGCTCTATATGCAATAATTTGAACACAAATGACACGCTTTATTTACCCATTTTCCCCAACTGTTGCAGCGATGGTTTGAACAGAAGCTCGTTTGGTATTGACATGCCCTCCGGTAAAATTTCCATTTTTCATCATTTTCTTCTGAACGGGGGACAGCTACCTGCAAGGCAAATATAGAACAATGAATTGTAAAACCAGGGATTGAAGTAAAGTCTCTCACAGCTGCCATACTCACAATTAATCAAGATATTATAACACCATGTCAACAGTTGAATAGCCTTCCATTTTTTGGTTGCAGTAGGCTTAAATACAGAGGGGTAGAAACCAGGGGAGGCACATGTCCCTCCACTTGGATTCGCCCATTAGTATCCCTCCAAAGTTATGGTCCCCACTTTTTGAAATCTTTTACTTCTTCGCTTGAACAGGTTACCTAATTACATATATATATATATGCAACCACAAACTTAACAATGTACATATATATACTGTATCATGATAACATAACATAACATAACAGGATATATGTGAGTCTGCCGTACCCCAATGATTTATCTGAATATACACTCCTTGTTCAACTTCAACGTGGGTAGCTGCATATTGTACTGCCTTTCAAATGATCTCTTTGATCAATACAGAACCATGAAAAAGATGGATAATAATTGGCATTCATGATTTCATCACGCCTTATACCTGGGCATATTGTACCAGTAAAAGTAGAGTAGCAATTGGGATTAAGCATACAGTATGCTATATTCAAGCTTTGTATCATTTAAAGGACTCAGGAATTTAATGGACATGTAGCAGATTTTAAGTATGTGAGCATGAAATTCTGAGTAAAATAGTTTTTAAAATTTGTAAAAACCTATTTAGTGTTCAAGTTATGACTAAACAAAGTTTCATGATTTGTTAATTTGTCGGAATTTGTGATGTACTAAGAGGAAGACATTTCAAAATCTTTATATAATTCATTAAATTCTGTTCTTCAAAGTCTGCTACTTTTGAATTTCAGAATGTCTTTTCTAGATGTTTATTTGGGATGTGACAAAGTTCCATCAAATCCTGCCCGAAGTCCAATTCTTTATTTTAGACAACATTGACAGAAGAATAAAAAAACGAAGGTTTTACAATTTTTTAAAAGGTAATGAAGGATCCGTCCCCCATTGATGTCACATATTATTGAGCAATGACATCTAAAAATTAAAAATGCTGTTAATTTGTCAATTTTTAACCAATTTTAATGAAATACTTTGTTGTTTTAATGTGCACGCTCAGTTGGTAGAGTGCACGACTGAGATGCTGGAGGTTCCAGCTTTGAGTCTCACGAGATACAACTAGAAGATTTTTTCACAGCTATGCAGACAGATTCGCCAGACATCCGAGGGTAGCAGTATGTCATCTGCGACACCTACCCCTCATCCGGCCCTCTGGAGGTGGACCAATGGTTGAATGACACTCATCGTCCATCAGATGAGGATGTTAAATGGCGGTCCTGAGAGTGGAGTCACCCCTGCCTGGTTCTCTGAACACTATTCAAAAAGAGAAGCATGAAAACGTGGTGTTCATTTCACTTCCTGTTCCAGTCAAGTTCAGAGGCGCTGATCTCGAGCTGCTTTCTAGAGGATTTGACCGGAGCATAATGTTTCGGCGCTTCTGACAACTATGAAGTTAGTTATAAATAGCACCTCATAAATGCTAGGAATCATTATTTAGGAACATACATCATTTACTCAGGCAAACTGTGGGACTGTATTAGCAGGTTGGAGGTGTGGGGAAGTGTGGGGAAAGTACTTTTAAATCGAGCTCGGATTAGTTCAGGGGTCAAGCAAGTTTATCTGAAAGTGGACTTTAAAAGAAACAAAATGGTGAAGAAGCCTTATTTCTTTAAGGAGATATTTCAATTTAATTAAAGTTAGGTACCATTTGTGTAGAAACCACTGAAATCAGACTAGTTGTGATGTCATAGCTTTAGATTCCTCAAAGTATTCTATCAAATTTTGTCCTGTGATTTGTGGTTAAAAACCATGGGATATGTCAGGAAAGCAGTAAAACCAAATTTGGTAAGGGTTATTATAATGTATCACCTGCAGAAAGTTCAAAGAAAAATCATTCAAAATACTCAACTAGAATATTGCCATGATTCGCATGCCCATGCAAATTGACACCCATATTATATGACCTGGACAATTATAAAAAGTCCCACATAGCATCCCATGTCACACATGACATCCCACCCTATGTCCCACATGACATCCCATCCCATCCCTTGTCCCACATGGCATTCCACCATATCCCCTACATGGCATTCCACCATATGTCCCACATGGCATTCCACCACATGTCCCATAGGGCATCCCATCCTATGACCCACATGGCATCCCACCCTATGTCCCACATGACATCCCATCCCATCACTTGTCCACCATGGCATACCACCATATGTCCCAAATGGCATCCCACCCTATGACCCACATGGCATCCCTCCCTATGTCCATATGCAGCCACATCCTGTCACACTTCCTGACTGAGCATACTAAGTAAAAGTCTTGTCAGTTCATACACTGTAGCAACTTTATGCAAATAAAAACACAATAATAAAGGCAGAGTTTTTTAAATCTCCAATGTTATGGATCTTGAGGATCTCTGAAGAATTTTAGGAAATTATATCATCTTACAGTTATCTTTGAAGAAAATATCAAATGTTTTGCAGACTTTTTCAAAAAACTTCTTCAACAGTCTTCAACCTTCTTAACAGTGTTCAGTTTCTGAAAAACTTTAACATTTAATAAGAAAATTCCAGCCTTCCATGAGGATATATAAAAAAACTTTAAACATTTTCTGAGGAATTCTCAAAAAAAATTACATTTCTGAGAAAATCTCAGGCAAAACTGTGAAAAGCCGGATTTGACGAAATCACCATTCATATGTTCGCATGCATGCTCACCAAAAATTAAATAAATTTTCTTCAAAATATATAAAAATTGTTAAGAATGAGGGTACCAACCTTCTACAGTAGGTTACTATACCAGTCATTTCTACAGTCTGCTTTAAAATTAAATATCTCCTTAACGGAATAAGAATTTTGAATGTTTTTCCACCACTTTGTTTCTTTTTAAGTCCTCTTTCATGTAAGTTGGACTTTCTTGACCACTGAACTAAACCATTAAAGAAACTATAAATTTGTTTCAATTGTTTCTTTTTAACAATTGCTATAGAAAGTTTTTGTTTAAATGAAGGAGCACACATTTCTTAGATCAGCCTTTAAATGGTTCACAAAGCGTTTATAATTTTTCAGCACGTGCTAAAGTTGTGTGGACAAAAACACAGCTCCAAATCTTTAATGTAAGCCTTTATATTTCTCTCCTACATTTCAGACACCATATATGATCAAATTATATTGACTGTTAAATGTGGGATCAACTTGGTTATGGTCAAATTTTAGTTGCTTTACATTATACTGTTTCTCTGATACAAGTTTGGAAAAGGGTTGAAAAACAATAAGTTACAATCAGCCATATGGTGTCCTTGCTGTGATGTTACAAAGTATTGCACAAAATGTAAATTTGGTACCAGAATTCCAAAATGCTGTAAATTTTAAATTTATAACTGTTTTTAATGTGAGTTTTCTGCTTGAATATATTTCAAACCATTCCATGTTGATGCTACCTGGACTACCTTAATGTGAGATGTACAAAACGTGTAATGGAAACAATTTTAATTTTTAATTTAAATGGTTATAGCAGTTATAGTTTGACACGAACAAAAACTGTCAATTAAGGTGACAAATCTTTTAAAACAATAACATCAGCACTCTGGAACAACCTTCCAAGTGATGTCCGAGACTGTTCAGATTTGAAGACTTTTAAATCTTTATTAAAAACACATCTTTTTAAGTTAGCATATGGACTATAACATTTTTATTGTATTAATTTATATCATATTTCATGTACAGTGCTTAATGAGCATGTTTTTTTTTCCATGAATTTTAGCACTATAATATTTTACCCATGTATAATAATAATAATAGTACTTCATGAGGTTGTATGGGATACTCTTGTTTTGTTTTCTGAATCTAATCTTTTTGCTGCTGCTTTTAAATAAGTGTTTGTCAATTATCTGTACAGGGGAACCGCCAGGCCTGCTGCCACTCTAGGTATGACCCTGATTTCTGAGGGGTGGGGAACTGTCCCTGCTGCCACCCTAGGTATGATCCTGATTTTAACCACTATCTTTAACCAAAAAAGATTTTTGAATATTGTCTTCATCTTAATATAAAAATTGTATATAAAACCTGAATATTAAAAAAAGAAAGAAGATTCAAACTGGAATTGAGATTAGCTAGGCTTTAAAAAAGTATTGTTTGGAGCAACCCATTGTGTTCTGAAAAAGTCGGTTGGTAGTACAGTAGGTATATGCAATTTTTTTGTTCTTCTGCCAAATTCAAGCTTTTTCATACCTTTTATGCACTAAAGCGCTATCATTTCTGATAGAATAAAACAAAATGATTTGAGTAGGGAGCAATTTTGTTGGGTAGGTAGTTTTACTCCTAATGAACAACTTTTTTAAGATGGCCTGGTTTCTATGTCGATCTTTGCTATTTTCCAAAAGATTTCACCTTTTTTTCACCTCAGATTTTCAAAATTGTAGAAAGCAGGAGATTTCCTGGTGAGCAACAACATTTCATGAAAACTTCTGTAATTAAAACCAGTAACTACAAAATTCTGGGGCTCTTGCCTTCCTCCCCCCCCCCTCCCCACCTCCAGAGAGATTGATCACCCTTTCTACACTCCTGACCTTAAACAGTACATAAGAATAAGTACAAGTACATTACTTTACTTTCATAACCATTCTACTTCTTCTTTTTCTTCAGAAAAAATAAACATGCCACAGCACTTAACTCCTCTATAAACTCTTCCTTTATAAACTGAAGCACAAAGAAGAGATCATTCTGAAAGCAAAACTACACCACAACAATTACAACCACAGCTATTACAAAGAAGATGGCTGAGATTGTCATCCCCATAGATAATGCAGAAAGGACAGTACCCCAATCCACTGACATAATGCAGGAACATATTGCTACATTCAACAGTTTAATCCTGTTTTCTTTATCATAAAACTAAAATCTAAAGGAACTATCCAGGTCTGAATTTAGCAATGGGCAAAGTGGGCAGTTGCCCATGGGCCTCCACAACCAGGGGCCTCCACATATTTCATAAAACAAAAATTGTAAGGAAAAAATGTAGGAGCAACCTGTTAATTTGCATTAGTAGGATTGGTAACAACCTGTTCATTTGTACTGAAAATTGGGCACGCAAACAGGCTTACAAAATGAAAATTCTTGAGCATAAATTTACTTCAAAAATCACAAAATACTGCACCATTTTGCATCTAAGCACCCTTAATTATTAAAAAAAAAAAAATCCAAAGGGGTACACCCCCTCCCCCAGGACGGCAGTCATTAAAGTAGTGTGGGCCTGCACTCCTGAGGTTGCCCATGGGCCCCCACATGGCGATCATCTTTGAAATTACTTGTGTCTATTACTTTTAACAATGTATTAATTCCCAGAACAGGATACAGTACATGTACATGGAAGCAATTTGCCAACATAACAATAATGTGCTGCAGACCCCTATCTTTGCTTTTTCACAGAAACGGCTTTCCCCGCCCCTCCGTGGGCCCACCCTGCTGCCCGGGGGTCTGCCTTGTCCCTCATGAGAAATATGTTATGAAAAAAAAATAAAGATTAAATTATTTGTTAAAACTTAATCGTAAGTAGCCTCATAAATGAAATACCTTACATGGATACAGAACACAGAATGATAGCACAGTAAGCAATCATCCTGTTTGGCTAATGACTGGTCTTTATTAATCAGAATAGTTTCATCCTGAGATGCATGAATATAGCTATTATCCCAGAGCTTCTTCACCAGGGAATTGAGCCCTAAGGGGGCCCCTGGACTCCATCCCGAAAAGACGCAGCGCTTCGCGCGCGCAATAATGTACCCCTTAACAAATCTAGCACACTGCCCTTTTATAAATCAGCTAAAGGTCTGTAATCTGGCAGCTATTATTACAATTTCCATCTATAAATAATGCTTCCAAGAATAACAAAAAGAACAATTCCTCCACAAAATTGGGGTCGGCGTGAAGGCAAACAATTTTTTAGTTCAATAAAGGATTTTTCTGTATGACTTAACAAACTAGTATCTAAGACAACATAAAAATGGCTATTTGATTACGTAGAAACTTTGATGGTTCACTTAATAAGGGTTAAAGCAAACAAATACTTTTCTTTCACAGAAACAAAATTTGTTGCGTGCTCCCTTTTCAAACTCAAATCCTAATATTGACTGCAATTCTAAAGCCCAGTACGTTCTAAAACTGTATTCAGCATAGTATGAGGTACTCTATAACCTGAATCCCTGGGGACTTGCCACCCCTGGGGAATTTGTTTGTTTGATGAGGTCTTAACGGCACCACGAAAACGAGCCTCTCAAAATAACCACTGACTAAAATTATCAGATATATTTAGGAAACCTGACTAATTCAACCAGTGTACAGGCCCCCAAATTCCTTTTTGTAAGGCAAATAACTTTAGAAGGGGCACTGGTAACCAATTCATGACCAGAAGATGATACCTTATTGTTCATGGTTTGTTTGGGGTTAGGAGGGCTAGGTTGATTATCCAGACCCCTAGCTTGATTTTAAAAGGGGCAGGGTGCTAGACTTGTTATGGGGCACATTAACACGTCCATGAAGCACTGCGTCTTTCCGGCGTGGAATCCAAGGGCCCCCCCAGACCCCTAGCTTGATTTTAAAAGGTGCAGGGTGCTAGACTTGTTATGGGGCACATTAACACATGCGTGAAGCACTCCGTCTTTTTGGCGTGCAGTCCAAGGGCCCCCTTAAGGATCAGGCCCCTGGTGAAAAAGCTCTGGGGTTTTAAACTATTCTGATTGATAAGGACCAGTCATTAGCTAGCCAAACAGGATGATTACTTACTATGCTATCATTCTGTTTCTGTATCCATGTAAGGTATATCATTTATGAAGTTAAAATTATTAAGTAAAAAAATAAAAATCTAAAAATTACATTTTTTTCTCACGAGGGCAGGGTGGACCCCAGGGGGCAGGGCGGGCCCACAGAGGGTTGGGGCAGGCTGCTCCTGTGAAACAGCAAAGCTAGGGGCTGTGTGACATTACAGCTACATGTAATGTACAGTACTTGACAGAAAGAAAGAACAAAAATTATATACAAATTAGTAAGTAAGGTTAAGTGGACGAGGGAGTGTATATAAGCCATATAGCTGAGGGGGATGACCCAGGTTGGTGGTGGTGACATGATTATCTCCTCCCCCTTGAGACACAAGTCTGTCCCTCGCTACATGCCAGTGAGAAACAAAGTACCATACTACCATACTGTATATGCTACTGGCTTTAATTTTCATATGCAAAATTCACTTCATTCAATGTAAATTCATATTCTGCACAATGTATTACTCTTTGATTGATTGACTAAAAAGATATAACCTCTCTTTGTTTGAAATGACACAAAATTTGTTAATGAAGGTTAGTTTCTAATCCTACTTGCAAGTTGCAGAACACATTAGTTATACAAGTACTGTATAACATTGCTGGTTGATTTCCTTCTTGTCACTATCGGGGATACTATTACACTGCAGACAACCAGAAAGTGAAAGAAATTTCCAGTGACTCAAAAATTGCCCAGAAAAAATTAATGTTTTAATATAAAATCTTTGTGTATATATACAATTTTTTGTATAAATTTAAGCATTATTTTTCAAAATTATATTACAATTTTGTTCAAACTTTTTAAGATGACACAACAAATTAAAAGTACTGTACACATGTAGTGTGTTGTTGTTGTATGAACATTGAGAACCAAGAGAAGACCACCTGACCCCTCCACACCCATTGACCCCCCCCCCCACCACACACACATTCAGGAAAGCTCCACCTATGCCTGCAGGACCCTTTTCTTGGGTGAGGGGATGGAGATGTCAGCCTTGAAATATTCTTATCCCATCCCCCCTTACAAAAAAAACAAAAAACATAATTTCCTACAGGAAATCTGCAAGTTCCAATTGGAAAATAAGAAATACCAGAAAAAGTTTGTGGGGAATCATAAGAACCCAGAAAATCTTTTGTGGGAAATCAGAAAGTCCAACAAGAAATTTGTGGGATATTATGAAATTACCAATTTCCTCTAAGAAATACCAGAAAAAGTTTGTCTAAATCATAAAATTCCATAAAAATAAAATAAAAATTGTAGGAAATTTTAAAATCTCACAAACTATTTTGTGGGAAATCAGAGTCTCACAAGAGTTTTGTGGGAAATTATCAAATTACCAATTTATATATACAGTTATGTAAATTTAAATTTAAAAACAACGTAATTTCGAGATAACAAGCGAATAGAATTTGGTATAATATGATTCAGCATGCAGATATTACACTAGGAGGGCTTGGTACATTTTTTGTGGCTCTGCATTGGTTGGGAGTGTATCTACCAACAAAATATTGGATCGAGTCACATTTATTGACACCAATAAAATAGTTCATGCAGAAATATTGATAACTGCATTAATATTTCTATTTTGAAAATTTATTTGATCAGTCTAGTGTCTATTTACTTAATCCCAGGGTTGGCAAAACCACTGGCCATAGGCGAGCAAAAAATAATTGTGGCTAGTAGAAGTATTATGATATACTGTGGTACTTGTCACACTTCATTAAGTCTTGCCAAGTTTGGCGAGTGACGCTTTTTGTATTTTCCAACCCTGCTTAATACCCCTGTGGTTAAATTCCTTTAATATTTTGATTTTTTCCCCGGATGAAACTATAAAAGGAAATAAATAAATAGACAGACAGCTCACACGCTTACTAATTATTTGAAACATGTCACATTCAGTTGTAACTTTATTGGCAAGAGGCAGCTTGGGCAAATGTACGTCCTTCACAAAGCTGGTTCACTTATATTGAAGGATGTTGACTTTTTATGCGAACATTTTTTCAAAGCCTCTTTGAAATTTGCAATTGCACGGGTATGGTAAATCCCATAAAGGAAACAAATCCCATGTGGAAAGGAAATCCAATGTGGGAAGCGGAAAATCCCATATGCCCCAAATCCCACACTTTTCCCACAACAGAAACTTCCCATAGGGATTTTGGTTTGTTGTAAGGGCCTGACTGATTTTATTACAGAGTGGTACAAAAAAGTCAGGTAAAGTGTATTATAAAATATTTGTTTCTTATTGACTGTATGATACGGTAATGTGTGAACTAACATATTTCAAATCTGCTGTACAAATTACATAGGCCTATTGTGTATGTAGGCATATGCATGCATTTAAGCATATATAAAAATATAAAAAAATGGCACTAAATCCATAGTTGCACTAATCAGAAAACTTACGTTTGGGAGAGAAATTTACTTACAATAATGATACCATTTTTCACCCCAAACGCACCTGACACATTAAAGCCTAAGAATAAATTACTGGGCATCTGAAGAGACTATGCTGGCCCACTACGCAGCTACATTATATACTTGAGAAGTTATGATCACACCCAATCTGCTAGCTTATAGCTCCCTAACGTTGGACAACCCTTTACACCATGCTGCACTCTCGTGTGAACTTTCTGTAAACAAATATTTTCTACCAATAAGTTAAGTCATCTATTAAAAACGAAAAACTCTAGCCCTCTCCGTAAATTAAAGCAAAACTCGAAACGAAAAAAAAAATGAATTGTCACTCCGACATCACGCATTGAAAAGTTACAACAGGTTATACAGCGAACAAAGAAACCGCACGTATATCAATTAACGCATGCATCACTTCCGTGAAAATATTGCACGTAGGCCCCGAAGAGAATCCAAAATACACATCGATCCATCTGAAATATTTGCCCAAAATATCAATATCATTAAACATCTCAATCATTGGAAAAAGCTACACGTTTACAATTAGTTCTAAAACCTTACATTTTCTGTATTTTTTGCCGTTCTGATTAAAGGATCTCATTCCATAACAAAAACAGCTGTGCTGTGTTTATGCAAAGAGCTCTGTGGAAAACTCTTTGGTTTGTTTTTCTTCAGATTCCGGTACACATTGAACATCAACAAATTAAGTCATCTCCTGCCCAAAATACCTTTACTCTTCAGATCTGAAACTTTGGCAGTGTCGCTATTCTTTTGTTTTGGAATTCACATGACTTAGTTTTTAACACCATTTCCGATTTAAAAATGTTATGATACATGTTGCTAATGTCACGAGAATAAATGTGGAAAGAGATTCGTATATAGTTCAAGGAAGTTACAAAATCTGGAGGATTGAGATAGGGAAATCAACCGCAAAATTTCTTTCAGAGAATCTGTCGATGCAGTGCATTCCAAGACTTCTAACCTAAAAATATTAATAGTTTTGATTAATGTTGCCAAAACATGTTTAGACCATAACTTTCACTAATAACGCCCAGGCAAATTTTATTTTAGACGTGCCGTATTAAAAATACGGTGTGTAATACAGTGGACTTTAAAATGAAAGGGGAAGGAAAAACTATATATATTATGTTGTATTCTGGCTAAAAGATGACGCAAAAGGCCAGTTATCTTACAAGAGAGTTAAACAGAGGAGTTAAATGTTGTAATTAAGAGCAGATGACTTCTAGCCAACTGCAAATTCCGTACTTAATCTATCCCGCAAATTTACAATAGTATATTCACCACTATTCTGACCTTTGTCTTGTGTGAAACACACCCTAATGATTCGAGTCATTCAATAAAGTAATATGCGCGCATATACAATGCTTACCGGAGTTGAAATATCTCAACGTCACCAACCTTTCTTCTAAACGCAAAATATATTTTCTGGTAGAGAGTTAATATCTCACGCTGCGAAATATTAGAAGTTGAAATATTACCTTAATATGTGATGTAGTTTTTATTTGAAAATAATCCTGGATAAATGGTAAAAATTCGATATTTGTAGGTAGATATCTCACGGTTTCAATCGCTTTGTCGTTATAATCAACATGGCGCTGCTGCAACTAATCGATAGGATATTACACGTACGTTGTGTTGTAGATTTAGTTGAATGAACTTGCGGGCAGCTTGCGAAGTGGTGATTGGTAGAAACGGGAAATAATATAAACATTGAAAGACAAAGTCAGGAATCTTTTCATAAAACATTTCAAGAGCCCTGTTCGTATGTGCGGTTATCTTTTTCATCTAGTTCTTTCTGTTATAGTGGCATGTAGGAGAAATGGGGGAAAATCCTGAATTTAGTCGAAACGGAGGAGTATGGTACCATGACAAATCTCAGTTATAAGCAAGGATGTAGGCTACGGATCGGGAAAAGAGAGGTATTTTGATATCGAAAATATGACAAAGTGTACGAAGGGCACTGTATTGTCTTTCACTCTTTGTTCTTTTATTTGTTTGTTCGACATGTTTGGTGCGCATAGATAACAATATTGTCAGAGGAAAGGGCTTATTTGTGTTGGTTTGGATTTGGATAACAATTATATTAAACTATTGGGTAAACAAGAATGGTAGCTTTTATAAGACCCTATATGTTCAGTGCATGTTTAGTGAAAAAAGAAAGACAAAAGGGACGCTTCAAAAGTGTGAAAGGGGTGTGGCTGATCGAGCACATAGACTACAGATTAAGGTCGGGGAGGACGGCGAGGGAACTGTTTTGATCGAAATTGTTTTTCTTATTTTTCGAAACCAAATTTTCGTTCAAGTTTTAAACGAAAATTGGTTACTATACCTGTAACCTATATACTAAAGACCTTTTTTTTTCTGTTTTACTTCTGCCTTTTTGGCCATTTTTCATTTGCTAAAGTTATTCATAGATTTTGCCCGAACTCACTTTCTTCTCAGATTGGGTGAGGATTTCCTCCTACCCCAGTATACTGAAAGAAAAATCATCACATTCGCCTATAAAATAATAGTAATATTTTTCTTTTCATAATAAAATAAATAAATAATAATAATGATAATAATAATAATAATGATAATAATAATAATAATAATAATAATAATAATAATAATAATAATAATAATAATAATAATAATAATAATAATAATAATAATAATAATAATAATAATAATAATAATAATAATAATAATAATAATAATAATAATAATAATAATAATAATAATAATAATAATATAATAATAATAATAATAATAATAATAATAATAATAATAATGATAATAACATTTATAATAATTATAATAATGATAATAATAATAATGATAATAACATTTATAATAATTATAATAATAATAATAATAATAATAATAATAATAATAATAATAATAATAATAATAATAATAATAATAATAATAATAATAATAATAATAATAATAATATTAATGATAATGATAATAATAATAATAATAATAATAATAATAATAAAATAATAATAATAATAATAATAATAATAATAATAATAATAATAATAATAATAATAATAATAATAATAATAATAATAATAATAATAATAATAATAATAATAATAATAATAATAATAATAACGATAACGATAATAATAATAATAATTATAATAATAATAATAATAAAATAATAATAATAATAATAATAATAATAATAATAATAATAATAATAATAATAATAATAATAATAATAATAATAATAATAATAATAATAATAATAATAATAATAATAATAATAATAATAATAATAATAATAATAATAATAATAATAATAATAATAATAATAATAATAATAATAATAATAATAATAATAATAATAGTAATAATAGTAATAATAGTAATAATAATAATAATAATAATAATAATAATAATAATAATAATAATAATAATAATAATAATAATAATAATAATAATAATAATAATAATAATAATAATAATAATAATAATAATAATAATAATAATAATAATAATAATAATAATAATAATAATAATAATAATAATAATAATAATAATAATAATAATAATAATAATAATAATAATAATAATAATAATAATAATAATAATGATAATGATAATGATAATGATAATGATAATGATAATAATAATAATAATAATAATAATAATAATAATAATAATAATAAAAAAAAATATTACTGCAGTTTTGGGAATTTGGTTTCTGACCAAGGTCACTTTTCGATGCGATGGGGAAGTAACTATTGTCACTTCCCTGTTCACCTGTAACTTCACACTTTCTTTTATTTATAAGCAGTGGCGGCAATCTCTTTTCAACATTGGAGGGGGGGTGGTCGAGCCAAGACAGTGGTGTAGCCAGCCATATAGGCTTGATATAAAGGCTTCAAGTTAAAAGAAATTAAGGGAGACATGATATTCGTCCCCCAACAAAATTATTGGGGTACATGTCCCCCCCCCCCTCCCTTGTCCCCACCAGGATCACCGCCAATGTTTAAAAGGAATTGCATTCGGACCCAATAGTGGCGCTTTATGGCTCTTGGTTAAAAAAATAATAATAATAAAGTCAATTGCTCAAAATAAAGGATTAAAGTCCATTGTCGGTCTATATTTGTTGCCAGTAGCGTATAACTGACATTTTAGGAAAAATTCGGAAATTTGCGACTCTAGACCTAATTTAGAAATTCGGTTTTCGCAAATTTTGTGATTACGTTCATCAGGATTACAAAAAAATCTAAGTACCTATTTGCAAATTGGAATCTGCACTACCAGACTACGCCACTGGTTAATAGTATTCATCAAATTTATTACGGATGTGTTAATTAGAGACTTTGTTTTCCGATTCGTTTTTAAACCTTTAATTCTTCACATTTTCTGTGTAATTTCCGAAATAATTAAGCATAATTTCCGAAATTTCCCGCCAGAAGGGCAGAGGGCGGGGGGAGGAATGCCACTTTTCCCTCTATTCCTACGCCACTGTCTAAAGCAATGTATAATGTAACGCTAGTGATAAACGAAAAGTCCCCCAAGTTCCTACACCTGCTGGTGGAGTACTACGCTCAGATTGTCAGATCATGAATATGAGCTTTAGCTGTGGGATCATTGCAGGCTTATAACATCCTTTGGACAGCTCGAAAAGGAAATCTATAGAATTTCGGCAGTTCTGTGGTTTCTTCCTCTGGAGCCCTGCCCAGCTACCTCGACACTTGTTTTAAGCAAGTTAGTAACGACGAGTGAACACACAATTACAATGACGGGGTCGTCGCCTGCGTATTCGCTTATGATAGTAACAATGCTATCACGAAACGCTTAATACGACCCGGACGAGAACGCAGGTACGACGTACTGACAGACATAACATTGAAAACCAAGTCAATGTCCACGGCCTTTGATAACCAGTTGTGGTGCACTGGCGTGTCTACCCAACCCAGGCTTGAACCCAGAGCCTCGTGGTCTGTAGACAGGTATTGTAACCGCTACACCACAGTAGATAGATAGTAACGACGACGACGAGTGAACACACAATTACATTGACGGGGTCGTCGCCTGCGTATTCGGTTATAATAGTAACAATGCTATCACGAAACGCTTAATACGACCCGGACGAGAACACAGGTACGACGTACGGACAGACATAACATCGACAACCAAGTCAATGTCCACGGCCTTTGATAACCCAGTTGTGGTACACTGGCGTGTCTACCCAACCCAGGCTTGAACCCAGGGCCTCGTGGTCTGTAGACATGTATGATAACCGCTACACCACAGTTGGTAGACAAGTTAGTAAGTTGCACTTACTGTATTTATAGCTTCCTTTAAACTTTCGGGCCTTTGAAATAACACAATGGGTTTTATTTGCATTTTGTTCCCTAAAATGGGTAGCAGAGGAAGGTCTTGTCTAAATTTTCATTTTGGCGAGGCTTAGCCTCCCAGGCCTTTTTACGACTGATTACGTTTATAAATTTTAATAAATTTTCAACAATGGGATCTAGTTCCAAATACCTTATTGTTTATTGACAAATAATGTTCTTCCAGACGGAGAGTTACCAAAATTGAGCATGAAATAAATACACAACAAAATTTCAGAAATGCAAACTAAGGGAACATATTGGTTCCCGTGTTTCTGTTCAGTCCCTGATCCTGTTGGATACAAATTCATTGTTTGTTTAGCAGTAACGCTGATAAAAACCTGTTTGTAAATGTATTACTTTAGGTTGGTAGGTGGATGAGGTTACACGGCACCACGTCAGCGATGGTCAAGTTGTGCCATGATTACGTCAGAGGTTAAGAGGAGTAGCAAACTTGTAACGAAGTCATATTTTTGCAAGTCAAATCAATTGTTGGTAAGTCAAGTCAACTCACTAAGCTTGTTCGCAAGTCAAGTCAAATCACAAGCCATTTTATTGCATGTCAAAACTAGAACATCAATGATGTAGTAGCTCAACATATATTTAAAAATGGTACAAGCCTGTTTCTCTTAGTGGGTAATTAAAAGCTTGGGCGCTTTTCATTTTTAAAAGGGGTACTTTTGTCAGTTTTCAAAAAAGTCGAGGAACCTTGCCTGCTGGGTCCATGGTTCCTACTTATATGGTTTGAACATAGGCGGGAATTGAGGGAAGCAAGGGGGAAATTTCCCCACCCTCACTTTTGGTCCAAATGAATACTTTTGTATGGTAATGTGTTGTATTTTAGCGTGATTTTGTAATTCCCCTCCCCTCACACACTTATGACTTTCCCCCACTTGCGTTAGGCAAATCCCGCGTATAGGTTTGAGATTGGGGAGCCAGGACCAATGTTGACAAATACCCATCGGGCGAAAAAGGCTTCTTTTGAAAATTTCTGCTTACAAAATTTTTTGGGGCACGCTCCCTCCCACCACGGCCCTCGGTGTCCCTGGTAAAATGACATGCTTTTATTGTGTCAATGTATGTAACAGTTTCCATTTATTATGTAATATTTGTGAGTGAGTTGATTTTTATTTCTTTTTAAGCTTTAAGAATGACCTAGAATAATTCCATATAAGTTTTAAAAAGGGCGCATCCAGCTCGGTGCGCCCTCAAATTTCAAAACCAAAGGGCACTTTCTGCCCGATCCGCCATCAACTTTTAAAAGGGCACCTCCTGCTCTCTTTACTTTAGGAAAAGGGGCACCCCCTCTCCCCTTTGCCGCTGCGCTTCGGACAGCGCGGCAAAGTGCCAAAATCCCCACGGCCCGCCCCAGTTGTCCCACTGCGTTATGGGGCTTTAAAAAACGTTTGAACATGTGAAAACTGTTTTTCAAATAAACCTGCAAAAACTTAAGCCTCAACAGCAATATGATGCAAATTTTAATATGCAATGTTTGCTTTTGATGGAATTGAAATCATAAACAGACATAGGCAAAACACAAGACTATCAGCAAAACACTCTTTGTATAAAATTAAGATGGATTTTACATCCTTACAACAAGATAAGCTTTAAAGTAAAGCATATTTTCTTTAAATTGCTAAAATATTAGCCATTTTTTGAGCAAATAATTAATCATTGCAATTAATGAATACCATCACACAAATACACTTCTAAGTGGCAATCTTTATACGAAATATAACTAAAAAGATTTTATACAAAATTCTTTTGATGATTTATTTTTTCTCATTCATATAAGATGGACTTACTTGACCCCTGAACTAATCCTTTGATACACCTTATGAGCAATCCTTCCAACGTGTTTCCAATCTTTTGTGCTTACCTTCCTTCCGCAGTGACTTTACGCATCAGTTTAATCGACTCTCTTTTCTGTACGCAAGCAAAGAACTTCTTGTGAAGAGCCAGATAATGTTTTTGTTTTGTTTTGTACATGATCCTCCCTTACGGGAACTCAACAAGACTCATATACGGAGCATAGGCGCCAGGCTTTAGCAGATGCCAGTCTTGTGCGACCGGGACGGAAGTGGATGAACACCGGGTTTTCACCCTACTCTTTTCGAGAAGTTTTCAGAGAACCAGGTATAGGGTGTGATTGTCCTACCATCGGGACCGACGGCTTAACGTTGCCTCCAAAGAACGGCGAGCACCATTCAACCATTGCCACCTCTCTCAACAGCTGAATGAGGAGCAGGAGCTGCAAACGATGTACTTCCGCTTTGATGATCGTCGTATCTGTCTGCATAGCTGTGGAAAAACTGATTAGACCTGTCCGGGGCTTGAACCGGGTACCTCCAGCATATGTTACTACAGGGATCTGTTACTTTAAAGAGGGAGGCTCGTCTCATTAAAACACAGTAAAATTGGGGGACCCGATATTTTGACGTCACTTCCGGTTGAGGACGCAAGTTCCGATCCACTGTCTGTTTGCACCACAGTACAGCCAGACACTAGTCTGTACGTTGTGTGTGCCGAGTTACATACACAGCGCATTACGTTACTATGACGAGAAACTTTTTTTTTTTTTTTCAATGCGTTTTTGTCAGAAAGCGAAATATTAGTATTATAACACTACAATAATAGTCACCAAATGAAAATTACTGAGAAAAGAAAAAAAGAAGATGAAAGCAAAAGTCGCATTAAACGATTCTACCGGGGCTCGAACTCACGACTGTTGATTGAAAAAAGAAAAAAAAAGGCCTCTGATCGCCGTAACCAACTAGGGCTAACTCGCGCATTGACGTTTAACGCGTTTTAAATAACTATATACCTTGCAATACGAGACAACGAATCGCGCAGCAAAATTGCAACCAATCAAAACATTTAAAAGGAATTCTAAATATTGTGCACATATAACGATTTCGCCTCTTTAGGCTCCCTGGCGATTTTAATGACTGAAAAATTACAGCCGGAGTTAATTAATTGCGCTATATGGATGTACAGCCCATTCCGGCTAAAGTTATTTTAAATCTTTAGTTTTTAAACGCAAGTAATATCCCAAACAAGCTATCAACTACGAAAATATATACACCCAATTTGGCTACCCCAAACGGGATATTATAAACCAATTAGCACATGAAAGCAGCGTTGTTTATCCTTCGGAAATGTTCGCTGGACCTATGTTATTATATACGCTATATTCATTCGGATCCTGCCGAGCGAAAACTAATTTTTGGAGTCATTTTTGGTGAGATTTGGAATGCAAAATTCTTTCAAACTACGCACAAAGCGTTGTTGCATCCCATGGATCAATTTTTGTAAGACAAACATGACAACACAGCAAAATGTCGAATAAACGCTTAGGATTAGATAAACGCTGCAGAAATCCGAACGAAAATCTGGATTTTGGGCTAGCCTTGCTTAATTGCTTAAACACTTTAGTAAATAAATAATGTAACTTCAGTCAAAGTCAGTTACTTGAGTCAACAACTCTGGGAGATGGGCAGGGAGTAATGGGTTCAGATGTTGTTGTTGTAGTTGTTGCAGGAAGGAGAGGCTTTAAGGTGAGATATTACAGAAGACTGGGATGCTCACGAGTAAACAGTACATGAGGATGTGTTTGTTTGTCAATTGATCGTGGCAGTTAGTACAAAGTGGTGGGCATTAAGTAGGTGGGATGGGAGAAGAGAGTGTGACAAATTTCTCCAAGCAAAATTGAAGATTGTCTGTTGATCTTTATACACTAAACGGCATCCTCACTTTGGGCCAGTAACAATTTTGTTTGTTTAGTTGGGTAGCTGCAAAGCAAGTTTCAAAAGGTTACAAGAAAAGGTTGTTACTGCTGAGCTGTGTAATTGTGAGAAGGATTATTCCGCTTCTCCTACTTTAGATAAAATAGAACTGTTAGATATTGCCAAGAGTAAACTTAATGCGATGAAAAGGTGAAGGGGGATTATGATTATGATTCGTTCCCGGCCAGGTGGGCGGAGGAGGAAGAGAGAAATACTCGTTATTTTCTTATTAATCTTGAAAAGCGGAATCGCAATTGCAGTAGTGTTAAAACTCTCGAGTTGGAAGGTAGTAATCCTATGACGAATTGTCATATTCTAGATGCTAAAATATGTTTTTATAGCGCCCTCTATTTAACCTAGCTTTTCTGATATTACTGTATTCTTTAACCGTTAATTTTGCTAAGTTGAATGATGATGAGTGTGACTCTTGTTAAGGAATGTTTTCTATAGAGGAATAATGATGAACGGGACTCTTGTGAAGGTATGCTTTCTATAGAGGAATAATAATGAGTGCGAGTCTTGTGAAGGTATGCTTTCTATAGAGGAATAATGATGAGCGTGACTCTTGTGAAGGTATGCCTTCTATAGAGGAATAATGATGAGCGTGACTCTTGTGAAGGTACGCTTTCTATAAAGGAATAATAATGAGCGTGACTCTTGTGAAGGTATGCCTTCTATAGAGGAATAATAATGAGCGTGACTCTTGTAAAGGTATGCTTTCTATAGAGGAATGATAATGAGCGTGACTCTTGTGAAGGTATGCCTTCTATAGAGGAATAATAATGAGCGTGACTCTTGTGAAAGTATGCCTTCTATAGAGGAATAATATTGAGCGTGACTCTTGTGAAGGTATGTTTCCTATAGAGTAATAATAATGAGCATGACTATTGTGAAGGTATGCTTTCTATAGAGGAATAATAATGAGTGCGACTCTTGTGAAGGTATGCTTTCTATAGAGAAATATTGATGAGTGCGACTTTTGTGAAGGTGCGCTTTCTATAGAAGAATAATGATGAGCGTGACTCTTGTGAAGGTGCGCTTTCTATAGAGGAATAATGATGAGCGTGACTCTTGTGAAGGTGCGCTTTCTATAGAGGAATAATGATGAGTGCGACTCTTATGAAGGTATGCTTTCTATAGAGGAATAATGATGAGTGCGACTCTTATGAAGGTATGCTTTCTATAGAGGAATAATATGAGCGTGACTCTTGTGAAGGTATGCTTTCTATAGAGGAATAATGATGAGTGTGACTCTTGTGAAGGTATGCTTTCTATAGAGGAATAATGATGAGCGTAACTCTTGTGAAGGTATGCTTTCTATGGAGAAATAATAATGAGCGTGACTCTTGTGAAGGTATGCTTTCTATAGAGGAATAATGATGAGTGCGACTCTTGTGAAGGTATGCTTTCTATAGAGGAATAATGATGAGTGCGACTCTTGTGAAGGTATGCTTTCTATAGAGGAATAATGATGAGTGTGACTCTTGTGAAGGTATGCTTTCTATAGAGGAATAATGATGAGCGTAACTCTTGTGAAGGTATGCTTTCTATGGAGAAATAATAATGAGCGTGACTCTTGTGAAGGTATGCTTTCTATAGAGGAATAATGATGAGTGCGACTCTTGTGAAGGTATGCTTTCTATGGAGAAATAATAATGAGCGTGACTCTTGTGAAGGTATGCTTTCTATAGAGGAATAATGATGAGTGCGACTCTTGTGAAGGTATGCTTTCTATAGAGGAATAATGATGAGTGTGACTCTTGTGAAGGTATGCTTTCTATAGAGGAATAATGATGAGTGTGACTCTTGTGAAGGTATGCTTTCTATAGAGGAATAATGATGAGCGTAACTCTTGTGAAGGTATGCTTTCTATGGAGAAATAATAATGAGCGTGACTCTTGTGAAGGTATGCTTTCTATAGAGGAATAATGATGAGCGTAACTCTTGTGAAGGTATGCCTTCTATAGAGGAATAATGATGAGTGCGACTCTTGTGAAGGTATGCTTTCTATAGAGGAATAATGATGAGTGCGACTCTTGTGAAGGTATGCTTTCTATAGAGGAATAATGATGAGTGTGACTCTTGTGAAGGTATGCTTTCTATAGAGGAATAATGATGAGCGTAACTCTTGTGAAGGTATGCTTTCTATGGAGAAATAATAATGAGCGTGACTCTTGTGAAGGTATGCTTTCTATAGAGGAATAATGATGAGTGCGACTCTTGTGAAGGTATGCTTTCTATGGAGAAATAATAATGAGCGTGACTCTTGTGAAGGTATGCTTTCTATAGAGGAATAATGATGAGTGCGACTCTTGTGAAGGTATGCTTTCTATAGAGGAATAATGATGAGTGTGACTCTTGTGAAGGTATGCTTTCTATAGAGGAATAATGATGAGTGTGACTCTTGTGAAGGTATGCTTTCTATAGAGGAATAATGATGAGCGTAACTCTTGTGAAGGTATGCTTTCTATGGAGAAATAATAATGAGCGTGACTCTTGTGAAGGTATGCTTTCTATAGAATGCAGTTTGCAGCGGTGTCAATTGGCAGCTCTACCAATCAACTCTTTAAAATTTTGAAATAAACTTTGTTTTTACTGCTTGGAGAATTTTGGATGTTTCACTATTCATTAAATAAACTGTTCTGATCAGTTTGGAATTGATGATTTCATATTTGATTCTGGAATTTCAGCTGAATATTTGACAACAAATTTAAGACTTTTTAACCTTCCTAGTGTTAGGATAATGCATACAGGTTACTGTTACATGTACAAGAGGGAGTTTTTCTTGCTATTAAGGAATCTATAAAAGCTTGTGTGGGCAATCAGCCATGGAAAAGGACAATAGATACTTTATGTCTTTTCAGAAAACCAACTAGCAAAGGAACAAAGGCAGGCAGTAATTTCAGAAGGTGCTTGCAAGTAGAAAATTTTCTTATCGGAATCAGTTTAACAATGGAGTAAACAATCAGGGATAAACATGAACAATCTAATTCAGGAGGTCTATACAAGTGCTTGCCAGAAGAAAAAAAATTCTTAATGGAATCAGTTAAACAATGGAAGTAAACAATCAGGGATAAACATGAACGATCTAATTCAGTTAGCCCCAGGAACTAAACATGGTAAAACTTCATGTCACAATAATGTGCAGTATGGAATACAAACATTGATACAATCAAGACTTTGTAAACCCTGCAGGACTAATAGAATATGTCATAGTAATTTGCATGTCATCAGGAAAGAAAATAGTACAAATAAGCAGCACACCAAACCACTCACAGTTTATTTACAAAATGTTCGCTCGATTAGCAATAAAGCCATATCTGTTTCTGATTTTGTTGTATCAAATGATATTGACATTTTAGCACTTACTGAAACATGGCTGGGAACTGAGACGGACAGTTTTGTCACAGGTAACCTCGTCCCTTTAGGGTATGAATTTTAGCATGTGTCACGTCCCATTGGAAAGTCTGGTGGAGGTGTGGGACTATTATATAAATTAGGTTTGTGCATAAAGATTAACACATCAACAGAGGATAAACTTTATACCCATTTTGAGCATATGGATTGCTGTATTAGTACTGGCGACTCACAAATTGCACTGAGCGTTATCTATCGACCTCCCCTCCTCTAAAAATGGATTGAAGAACTCGATATTTTTTGATGAGTGGGCATTGTATTTAGAATCTGTCACAACTATGAAAGATCGTTTGGCCATTGTTGGTGATTTAAACTTTCACCTGGATGATCCCAATGATTTGAATTCTCAAAATTTCACAGACTTCTGAATGTCCATGGATTAAAACAACATGTCGTTGGTGCCACACATCGCGCTGGACACACTCTTGATGTCGTGATAACTCGGGAAAACAATGATATACTGTACGGTTCACCTTCTATTGTTGATGCATGTCTTGGCAATCTGGATGAAAATGTGACTTGTGATCATAACGCTGTTCATTTCAATCTAAACGTACATAAACCAGAACACATTCACAAGGTTACAACTTTCAGAAGTTTTGTGGTCTCAGTGTGCCCAATTTCATTGAGGACATTAGAAACTGTGAACCCCTGAAGAATGTGGGTCGACCTGTTAATGAGTTAGTGTGTTCCTACAACACATGCTTAAACGAAAGAGTCGATCGCCATGCACCAAAATGCACAAAGTCTATTATTCTGAGACCCATGCCCCCTGGTACACAGATGAAGTCAGGGAGGCAAAACACGAACGTAGGCGGGCTGAGAGAGTTTGGAGGAAGACACGTCTGACCGTAAACTGGCAGATTTACAAAAAACAATGTCAAGTTGTGAATAAGCTTTTGATCCAAGAAAATCAGTCTTTTTATTGCAACAAAATAGCCGAATGTGGCGGCGATCAAAAGAGACTGTTTAATCTCGCTAAGCACATGATGGGTGTTCCGGGTGATGTAACATTGCCAACATACAGATGTGTTGAAGATCTTGCCAATAAATTTGGGAATTTCTTTGTGAGCAAAATAAAAGGCATCCGTGAGGAGATCGATGCAGTACCTGCGATGTCTGTTATTATGTCGGATGATAGCATTTTAACTGGAAATCCTCCCACATCATTTGCCTCTACCACTGAGGATGAGGTACGAACATTAATTGCAAGGTCCCCACCAAAGTCATGTAGTCTGGAACCGATGCCTACCTGGCTATTGAAACATTGTGTAAATGATTTTTTGCCAATCATCACTGCTATCATTAACCAATCACTTGTTGAGTCAGTTGTACCACCCTGCTTTAAGCGTCAAATGTGAAACCACTAAGCAAAAAACCTGGATTAGATAAAGAGGTGCTAAAGAACTACCGACCTGTATCAAACTTACTTACCTTTCATCTTGAAACTTGTTGAAAAAGTTGTGGCATTACGCCTCCAGCAACATCTGAAAGACAACGCTTTGTATGACAATCTGCAGTCTGCATATCGCAAGTTTCATTCCAATGAGTCCACATTGCTTAGAGTGCACAATGATATTGCTGCAGCTCTTGACAAGAAGGCAAACACTGTTTTAATCATGTTAGATCTTTCTGCAGCTTTTGATCTTATCGATCGTAAGATTTTATTTAATCGTTTTGAACATACATTTGGAATTATCTCAAATTCATTGCAGTGGTTCAGGTCCTATATAAATGATCGAGTACAATGTGTGAAATAAGCAATGTGCTATCTCGTGAAAATCAGTTAAAGAGGCGAAATCGTCATATGTGCACAATATTTATAATTCCTTTCAAATTTGTTGATTGGTTGAAATTTTGCGCGATTAGTTGTCTAGTATTGCAATGTATATAATTATTTAAAACGCGTTGACAGTCATTGTACGAGTTAGCCCAGCTGGTTACGGCGATCGGATGCAATTTTTTTTTCAATCAACAGTCGTGAGTTCGAGCCCCGGTAGAATCGTTTATTGCGACTTTTGCTTTCATCTTCTTTCTCTCAGTAATTTTCATTTGGTGACTACTATTGTAGTATTATAATACTAATATTTCGCTTTCGTACAAAAACGCATTGAAAAAAAAACAAAACAAGTTTCTTGTCACAGTAACGTAATGCGCTGTGTATGTAACTCGGCACACACAACGTACATGCTAGTGTCTGGCTGTACTGTGGTACAAACAGACAGAGGATCGGACCTTGCGTCCACAACCGGAAGTGACGTCAAAATATCGCATCCCCAATTTTACTGTATTTTAATGAAGACGAGCCTCCCTCTTTAGATATTGGGGTTCCACAAGGATCAGTCTTAGGTCCTTTGATATACTGTATGTTTACCCGTCCAGTAGGGGAAATCATCAAGCGCCATAAGATCAACTACCACTGCTATGCGGATGATACCCAATTGTATTTGGATTTTGGTTCATTAGAATCGTGGAAAGTGTTTCATTAAAGCTTCAGGCATGCTTTTCAGATGTAATCAATTGAATGCAGTCAAATTGTTTGAAACTAAATCCAGACAAAACGGAACTAATCGTTTTCACACCAGTTTCAGGGCAATTTCTCCCAAATTAGTTGTATAAAAATGGGACCATATGACATAAGTCCTGGTTTCGTTGTGAGAAATTTAGGTGTGCAGCTTGATTACAATCTTTCGATGCAAAACCAAATAGACTCCATTTCAAGATCATGTTATTAACAGATATATAATATTGGTAAAATCAGGCAGTATATTACTGATGAGGCTTGTAAGACATTGGTTCACGCTCTTGTGACATCAAATTTGGACTACTGCAATGCCCTACTTTATGGTTAGCCTCATAAGCTTACTGACCGGCTTCAACGCGTTCAGAATTGCGCTGCACGGCTTGTCACCCGCACACGTAGATGTGAGCATATAACGCCTGTTTTGCGTGACTTGCATTGGCTGCCGATTCATTACAGGTCCAGTTTCAAAATTATTTTATATACTTATAAGGTTCTCAATGGTTTAGCCTCTGTGTACCTCACAGATCTTGTGCATGAATATCAACCAACTAGATCTCTTCGGTCCAAAAACAAGTCATTATTAACTAAACCAATTATCAGAACATCTACTTACGGAAATAGGCGGTTTGATCATTTAGCTGCAGTATTGTGGAATGATTTACCTGATGAAGCCAAGCGTGCAATAAATATTAATGAATTCAAAAAACATGTGAAAACTTACCTTTTTAAAGCTGCCTTTTATTAGATCATTAGAATTGTGTATTTATATATATATGTATTTTGATGAAGTCCATTTTTAGCTTTTTACAATGAATTCGAATTTTTGTACATATATCGCCTATTTACTAGTTTAAACAGTTTTAACTTTTATAAACTTTTTATAACTGTTTTTCTTTAACAATTTATTGTATTTTTTCTTCTTCTTGACTTGTATGTTTTTTTTGTATTGTAAAGTTTAAACAGTTTTAACTTTTTTTAGAGCAATTTTATATTAGATAAGGCGCCATATAAATTCTGTAGAATAAATAAAAAATGAAATAGAGGAATAATGATGGGTGCGACTTTTGTAAAGGTATGCTTTCTATAGAGGAATAATGATGAGCGTGACTCTTATGAAGGTATGCTTTCTCTAGAGGAATAATGATGAGCGTGACTCTTGTGAAGGTATGCTTTCTATAGAGGAATAATGATGAGCGTGACTCTTGTGAAGGTATGCTTTCTATAGAGGAATAATGATGAGTGCGACTCTTGTGAAGGTATGCCTTCTATAGAGGAATAATGATGAGTGCGACTCTTGTGAAGGTATGCCTTCTATAGAGGAATAATAATGAGCGTGACTCTTGTGAAGGTATGCTTTCTATAGAGGAATAATGATGAGCGTGACTCTTGTGAAGGTATGCTTTCTATAGAGGAATAATAATGAGTGCGACTCTTGTGAAGGTATGCTTTCTATATAGGAATAATGATGAGCGTGACTCTTGTAAAGGTATGCTTTCTATAGAGAATAATGATGAGCGTGACTCTTGTGAAGGTATGCTTTCAATAGAGGAATAATGATGAGCGTGACTCTAGAGAGAGAGTTGAACACACAATTACAATGACGGGGTCGTCGCCTACGTATTCGGTTATGATAGTACAAATGCTATCACGAAACGCTTAATACGACCCGGACGAGAAGACAGGTACGACGTACGGACAGACATAACATCGACAGCCAAGTCAATGTCCACGGCCTTCGATAACCAGTTGTGGTGCACTGGCGTGTCTACCCACCGCAGGATTGAAGCCGGGGCCTCGTGGTCTGTAGACAGGTATGATAACCGCTACACCCACAGTAGGTAGATGAGCGTGACTCTTGTGAAGGTATGCTTTATATAGAGTAATAATGATGAGCGTGACTCTTGCAAAGGTATGCTTTCTATAGAGGAATAATGATGAGTGCAACTCTTGTGAACGTATGCTTTATATAGAGGAGTGTGAATCATCCCTTTTTTTTATGTCAAAAAATAAAGCTCCAGGCATTGAATAGTTTTCTGGTTAATTTCTATCAAGACTTTGGGACGACTTGGGTGACGTTTTATTAGGGTCGTTGATTTTTTTTTTTTTTTGTGGCCATGTCTCTCGTGAGCAGGGGCGGGCATAATTTCACTTCTTCCCAAACCGAACAAAGATCTTAAAAGAATAGAAAATTGGAGGCCTATTTCTTTGTTGAATGCATATTATAAGATAATTGCTAATTGTATAGCAGAGCGTATTAAGGGTGTTTTAAATAACATAATCCATTCAGATCAAACAGGCTTTATAAAGGGGCGTTTTATTGGGGTCCGCATTCACACTATTCTAGTAATTATTGTAACACGTATGATAATCCAGGTTTCTTCTTGTTCCTTGATGTCCACAAGGCATTCGATACGCTTGAGTGCTTCTTTATTGATGGCATTCTTAAAACTGTTAATTTCGGTAATGCCATCATGCGGTGGTTCCGTACTCTAATACATCAGCATGTGTTAAACAATTATCTACCTACTGTGGTGTAGCGGTTATCATACCTGTCTACAGACCACGAGGCCCTGGGTTTAAGCCTGGGTTGGGTAGACACGCCAGTGTACCGCAACTGGTTATCAAAGGCCGTGGACATTGACATGGTTGTCGATGTTATGTCTGTCCGTACGTCGTACCTGTGTTCTCGTCCGGGTCGTATTAAGCGTTTCGTGATAGCATTGTTACTATCATAACCGAATACGCAGGCGAGCCCTTACCTTTTTTCATTATGGCGTTAAACAATGTTTGAATTATGTGTGTTGAAATGTTGGCTATTATGTTTAGGCATAACAACAGTTTTAGGTATACTTGTTTGTAATCAAGAGTTTAAAGTTACTCAAAACGCTGATGATACGACGCTCAGTGATAATGTTACATCTTATTAAAGCGGTCATGGATATGCTACATGTTTTTGCTCAGGTTTCAGGTCTTAATGTAATCTTGATAAATCAAATTTCTTCCCTTTTGAGTGTCTGGTAAGCAATGCCGCACCTGATTTTAATCTTTTGGTTTTGATATTACTTACAATCCTGTCAAATATCTGGGAGTATGTACATCTAACCATAAAGTTGATTATTATCCTATTCTAAATCCCAATTGCAGATCTGGTCTCAGAGAGATTTGACACCGATCGGTAAAATTACCATTGTTAAATCGTTTGGGCTTTCTCAGCAAGTGTTTCTTTTCTCCGTCCTTCCATCCCCACCCCTTTCTTTATAAAAGATGTAGAGAAAAGTATTTTCAACTTTATTTCAAACGGCAAGCACGATAAAGTCCATAGAAATACTCTTACTCTTTCTACGTATCTGGGCGGGCTTAACATGGTCAACATCTTCCACTTATTAGATGCCATTAAGATTGCATTGGTTAATCGGTATATTGATGTTGTCTTCAGACCTTGGAAACTATTCTTTGACTTTTATCTTGATTGTTATGGAAAATCTTTTCTTTTTCGCTGTAATTTTTAAAATAAGACATTTGCAATATTCGTAATGATTTTCTTCGGCAAGTCTGCTCTGCATGTAGCAATTTCTCCTATGCCACGCCTGTACACAATCATAGTTGCCAAATTCTTTGAATATGCAAATTAATAATCACACTACATTCAATAACTTACTCTTTAATAAAGGTGGTAGGTATATTACTGATATTCCTAATAAGGATGGGCATTTTTTTACATACAGTGAGGTTTTACAATATCGATACATTGTTCTCCACACATTACTATGGAATCATTGGAAGAACACCTTGACTAAAGGAATCAACTCAGCAGGAGGTTCAAACTTGTTAAGTCTTGAAAGAACACCTCAAACTAAAATCATAAGGTAACCCGCAAGCCCTAATAACCTTCAGGAAGTTCTTATCATCTAAACTTGTTAAGTATCATAAAGTAACCCCACAACTTCTTGTTAAGTATCATAAGGTAACCCGCTTGGTATACCCACTTCTTGTTAAGTATCATAAAGTAACCCATCCATTATACTCACAACTTCTTTTGAATACAATCCACTGCCCCACTGTCAAAGGTTAGTAAGAGCAAATTTTTGCGATTAAAGGCAATACCATATGTTCAAATTGTGCTATAGCTGTACGTTACACTTGAATCCGTTATTTCCAATACTGTATTCTGCATCTCGCAACGAACTCTTATCTGTGTAAAATTAATATGCGTAATAATCCTTTATGTACTTTTTGTGAAGAAAAAAAAAGGAAAAAAACCCATGTTGAATCCTTGGAGCACCTTTTCTGGTCATGTACTTGTAGCTATTTATTATAGGTTTGCATTGCCCGTAATTATCTGCCGCCATTAATGGTTGATGATATGCCGTACCGTGTAGTTTCTTTTGGCTTTACAAATAAGAAGTTGCAAAGATATAATTTTACCATATTCTATGCTAAACACTTTCTTTACTAAAATCCGCAATACCCTTCCTACTTATCAGTGATTTTAATAAATATATTAAATCAAAATTTCACGTCGAGTATTACATCGCCTTCAAGAATAATGGCACCAAACTCTTGGCAGAGTTGAATGTGCTTTTTCCACATGAATTTCATATTATCACTCACACCTAAAATGTATGCTGTACTGCTTCCAATAGCATTGTATTCTGTCATGTTTTCTTTCATGTTTAGGTTTAAGTGTATAATTTTGCTGACTTTGTTTATAAAAAAAATAATGTTATTCTTTCTTTTGCAATGATGAATCAATGTAAATAAGTTTCAAGAGAGAACAATAAATAATACTAAAAAAAAAAAAAAAGGTTAAAAAAAAAGACTTTCACTCATCCAGTAAGGAAATACTAAATATATCCATATATACACACACACACAGAAACACATAAGAGAATAGATTTGAGCATTCATATTTTATTGAAGTATAAAAAGACATCATCTTTTAACATTGTAAACAGGTATAAACTAGAACTACATTTACAGCTGAAAGATAACAAATATATACCTAATCACCCATCCCAATAAAGTACAGCTTGCAGCAAGCAAAGATCAAACAGGGCAGAGGGATGTTGACCCAGAGGGTTGTTGACCCAGAGAGCTGCTGACCCAGAGGGCTGTTGACCCAGAGGGCTGTTGACCCAGAGAGCTGTTGACCCAGAGGTCCAGACTATTATTTTCACTTCTCAGCAAAAGTACCAAGAGGAATTAATACCCATCTATCTATTTATAAGCTGCAATTTCTCATGGCTAAAAATGTTCCTTTTAATAAATGTCTCCCACCCTCCACATTTTCTACCTTTCCAATTAACAAGCAGACAAGGCTAAGATTTTAGGTGGTGTCAAAAATCTTCTTACAAAAATACTATATACAAGTAGTGAATATATCTTTATATACTTCCCTTTTGCCATTTAACGTAGTTTATCCCACATTTACAATTTTTACAACTCCAATCCTCACAAGTATTGAAGCTTTTATATTACCTCAATATTTCCTCCTGTCTTTGACTTTTTTTAACAGATAATCTAATAAGATAATCTAACAGATAATCTAATAAGATAATCTAACAGATAATCTAACTGTTCTTTACAGATAATCTAACTGTTCTTAACAGATCATCTAACTGTTCTTAACAGATCATCTAACTGTTCTTAAAGATAATCTAACTAGACAATCTAACAGATAATCTACCTGTTCTAACACATTATCTACCTGTTCTTAACAGATAATCTAAGTAGATAATCTACCTGTTCTTAATAGTTAATATAAGTAGATAATCTACTTGTTCTTAACAGATAATCTAACTAGATAATCTATTTGTTCTTAATACATAATCTAACTAAATAATCTACCTGTTTCTAATACTTAATATAACTAGATAATCTACTTGTTCTTAACAGATATTCTAACTAGATAATCTATTTGTTCTTGATACATAATCTAACTAGATGATCTACCTGTTTCTAATACTTAATATAACTAGTTAATCTACTTGTTCTTAACAGATAATTTAACTAGATAATCTATTTGTTCTTAATAGTTAATATAACTAAAAAATCTACCTGTTCTTAATACATAATCTAACTAGATAATCTACTTGTTTTCAACAGATCATCTAACTAGATAATTTACTTGTTCTTAACAGATAATCTAATGAAAGAAAAATAATGATACATCAGAAAAGCTATGGCAAAATATATTATCTACAGCTCATACAAAACCGGATGCAGTACATGCAACCAACATGCATGCAATCAATACACACATTGAAATTAGTATACAATGCATGCAATTCAGTTTCTGCTATGTACACATAATACATACATTTTGCAAACATGAATACCATGTGTAACCACTGCATGGAATTTACACACACAATGCATGCATTTAGCACACAAAATGCATGCAATTTGCACACACATTAATACCATGTGTATTCACTGCACAAAATGTGCACACACAATGCATGCATATAGCACACAAAATGCATGCAATTTTGCACACAAAATGCATGTATTTAGCATACACAACACATGCACTTTGCACACAATGCATTAATTTAGTACACACAATGCATGCAATTGCACACCAAATGCATGGAATTCACACAATGCATGCACTATGCAAACACTACACATAAACATGAAATGACCAGGTCCAAACAACAAAAGCACATGCAAGAACAAAAACCATAAACACAAAAGCAGTCAAAAAAAAAAGAAATGTGCAAGGTGAATGCTACTAGAACATCTAACAACTAAAGACAACAAAATATAAAAAAAAAAAACACTAACTAGCTAAAAGCTTTACTAATAATTACCAACAGAAATACAAGAAGAACAAAATAAATACAAAATATATCTTTCTCAAATTCCCTTTGGTGATTTGTACAGTTTAGATGTCATTATAAAGTATTATCACACTTTCTACCATTTTGATATACATGAAATGAACTTTTTTGCAGGTTTCTGGTCATCAAGACTAACGTTTGCTGGTATTTTGATATAAGCGATAATAAAATCTGATTACTACAGATACATAATAAATTTAGTATGGTGAATTCATATTAACTGTCTTTCATAAAGTTATTAAAAAATACTACAAACAAAATTACTTTCTGTCTTTGCCAGAATAACTTTTTAACTAATAATGTTAACCAAGTGTTTAACTAATAATAAAATAAAGTTAGTGTTTAACTAATAATGTTAGTATTTAATTAATAATGATAGTGTTTAACTAATAATGTTAACCAAGATTTTAATTAATGTTGACCAATTGTTTAGCTTTAGCTAATGTTAACCGAGTATTTAACAAATAATAATCAGAGCTCCTCCATGCACTTTTATAGACCTTTTTCAAATTTGAATCAGCAATTTCCAGAAAACTAATTGAAATAATGTCACATGGCCAAAATTCACATGTCCATAATGAACCAATGGTATACTGGGGGAATCTAATTGACCAATCAAATACTGGGGGAATCTTGGACGTCTGCACAATTTATGCATGGTATGGGATGCAGCGTATGAAAAAATGTTTTCAAGTAAACATATTACAAGTGCGCTTATACATGAAAGAAATACACACGTGTATTGCTGCTTAAAGTTTTTTCTCAGAACTGTACTTGATTGGTTGGAGAACAAAGGAAAAATTCCCCCAGCAGCTGATTGGTTGAAGTGCTGACAAAATCAAGTTCGACTGAACTCATGTTTGAAAGGGTCTTTAGTCAGAAAAAAGCTAGACTCCATCAAAGCTGGTAATAAGGAACATGATTTAATTGGCAATAATTTCGGGTATACCAGAATACATGGACTGAGAAATATTGTTATCGTAAATTTTTCACAACCAAACAAGGGGGTGAACCATTCCTGCCACAGACAAAACAAGGGGTAAACCATTCCTGTCACATACGAAACAAGGGAGTGATCCATTCCTGTCACAGATGAAACAAGGGTGTGAACCATTCCTGTCACAAACAAAAAATGGGGTGAACCATTCCTGCCACAGACACAACAGGGAGTGAACCATTCCTGTCACAGACGAATCAAGGGGGTGAACCATTCCTGTCACAAACAAAAAAGGGGGTGAACCATTCCTGTCACAGACAAAACAAGGGGGTGAACCATTCCTGTCGCAAACAAAAAAGGGGTGAACCATTCCTGTTACAGACGAAACAAGGGGGTGAACCATTCCTGTCACAAACGAAAAAGGGGGTGACCCATTCCTGTCACAGACGAAACAAGGGGTTGAACCATTCCTGTCACAAACAAAAAAGGGGTGAACCATTCCTGTCACAAACGAAAAAGGGGGTGAACCATTCCTGTCACAGACGAAACAAGGGGGTGTACCATCCCTGTCACAGACGAAACAAGGGGGTGAACCATTCCTGTCACAAATGAAAAAGGGGGTGAACCATTCCTGTCACAGATGAAACAAGGGGTGAACCATTCCTGTCACAATCGAAAAAGGGGGTGAACCATTCCTGTCACAGACGAAACAAGGGGGTGAACCATTCCTGTCACAGACGAAACAAGGGTGTGAACCATTCCTGTCACAGACGAAACAAGGGGGTGAACCATTCCTGTCACAGACGAAACAAGGGGGTGAACCATTCCTGTCACAAACGAAAAAGGGGGTGAACCATTCCTACTACAGACGAAAAAAGGGGTGAATCATTCCTACTACAGACGAAACAAGGGGGTGAACCATTCCTGTCACAGACGAAACAAGGGGGTGAACCATTCCTGTCACAGACGAAACAAGGGGGTGAACCATTCCTGTCACAGACGAAACAAGGGGGTGAACCATTCCTGTCACAAACGAAAAAGGGGTGAACCATTCCTACTACAGACGAAAAAAGGGGGTGAATCATTCCTACTACAGACGAAACAAGGGGGTGAACCATTCCTGTCACAGACGAAACAAGGGGGTGAACCATTCCTGTCACAGACGAAACAAGGGGGTGAACCATTCCTGTCACAGACGAAACAAGGGGTGAACCATTCCTGTCACAGACGAAACAAGGGGTGAACCATTCCTGTCACAGACGAAACAAGGGAGTGAACCATTTCTGTCACAGATGAAACAAGGGGTGAACCATTCCTGATCAAATCACTTTCAAATCCAGTCAGTCTAACGTATTGCTTTTTAAGAAATAAATCGAAATAAAGAGAAACAACTATTTGTCATTCTGGCAAAATATTCCCCATCCAATCATTTTATTTATCCATACCCCCACTCCTTTCCCCAGGCAGATCTGTCCTCTGCCTCCTAATCAACAACTGAGTAATGTCAGCCTATTATGTATATATATAAAATATATATATATAATATATATATATATACATATATATATATAAATACATAAATATATATATATATATAAATACATAAATATATATATATATATATATATATATATATATATATATATATATAAATACATAAATATATATATATATATATATACAGCAATATAAATGTGCAAAAGCCATTTTCTCCCTACCTGTTATCTACAATAATACATTTTGTACTTACACAGAAGACTGTTATTTACAATAATACATTTTTTACTCACACATAAGGCACCAAGGAAATTTGGTAAAAAAATTATGTACAAAAGCTTAAAATAAGGAAAATAATTCCTTCCTGAGTTACTGTCTTGAAAGTACTGTCGACTACCATGGTGGAATGCAAGCAACTATGCCATGAACCCTTCCAGCTAGTTACCTTTCTATCAGGCGATCCTTCAAAAATTCTCTGTTTGGAGTAACCTGTCCTACCCACAAAACAGCTACCTATTCAAAACACTTTTCAAATTGATCTGAAATCATGGCACTTTAGTGTATAAATGGTATGAAATTTTTTGAAGTTGGCCCAAAAACCTTTTTTCCCGACGACAACGGGAATACACAATGAATACACAATTACAATGACGGGAATGTCGCCTGCGTATTAGGTCATATTAGTAACAATGCTAGAACGAAACGCTTAATACGACCCGGACGAGAACACAGGTACGATATACGGACAGACATAACATCGACAACCAAGTCAAAGTCCACAGCCTTCGATAAACCAGTTGTGGTGCACTGGCATGTCTACCCAACCCAGGCTTGAACCCAGGGCCTCGTGGTTTGTAGACATGTATGATAACCGCTACACCACAGTTGGTAGACACCTTTTGTTTCCCCCCTACCTACCCATCTTATATAGATCTATGGTTTTTCTAGATATACTGTTTTCTTATAGATATTTGGTTGTAACTCACTATTTCATTTATGTACATACATCCTTGCATAATCATTTACTTAGTAAATCCCCGTTGTCTCTATAATATTTATTTTCACATTGCTATGATACATTTCAGAGGAAAAAATATTTGGCTTTCTGAAAGTGATATATGCCTCTCATATGTCTTACTTGATTGTCTTAGTTTTTCTTAATACATTAATAAGCAAGTCATTTATTTATACATGCAGACTGGTAGAGAAATAAAGATAAAGATGAACCCATGAAATCTACTTCATTTTAAGTCTTAATAACTTTCTCAAAAGAAGCTAAGAACACGCAGCATAAATACAGTATTAATACCACAAGTCACATCTTACGAAATTCGCCTGATTTTGTTTCAATTTCTAGCTTCTTGACAATCACAAACTTTCGGCAACTAATTTCCATGTCAACAAAAAAGAGAATATATGGACAAATTGATACCATCTTCAAGAAAATAAAAATATAATTTTCAAGAAGAATTTGTGAAATTTTCTTAAAAAAATAGAAATCCATGATGTTAATTATAACATTTGAAGTACTGTACTCAATGTGTTAAGTGCCCTCCAACACTAATTGACTGATAACATCATTAATTTGAAGACTTAAAATACCACAGCTTTGTTACATTCTGTGCTTATTTTGCGTGTGAAGCTCACGATGTTTTTGTGTTGGTTGTTGTGGGGTAAGAATAAAACCAGTTCACATATACGTACACGGCAGTTTGAATAGCACACTGTATGCCCGTGGGCACTTCTTACGAGAAATTTGGGCCTAAAAACTGGTGCAATTTTACGTCGATATTACGTCAAATACTGTACGTTTATTTTTACAGAATGTCAGAAGAAAATTAATATCTTTTCATTCCACACAGCTTTCAGAGTACTATCTTCACGATTTTGCTCCTGTTACTATCCCAATTCATTTACCCTTTGTTGAGCACTTAACAAATATTGCATACTGCACTCTCTTTCACATCAAACTATTACCATCTTCCTTCACCACTTCTATAATTTCAAATACTTTAGATGTCGGTGGTTTAGCAGTTGCAGCTTTTTCATTGGTCGGTTTTTTCCTCATGGCAAAGTCGCTTCTGTCTAAGAGGAGTTTCAAGTCCTTGTCACTGATTACTTTCTCCTTGCAATTCTGAATCACACCGCAATGGTCTCTGGATCTTAGCAGCTCCAGTAGTTCGGCGGGATTAACGAGTGACTTAAAATCATTTTCTAAATTCTTCTTGCCCCCTTTGAATTTGCCTACGAGGAGAAAAATTACGACTGTAATAATGATATCAAAATTAATCACACGGAAAGATGATTAGAGATGCAAACACAAACATTGAGAGACTTCAAACAATTGTAAATCTCCCTTTCTTTTTCGTGCCACAATTTTGTGAAATGGCTACACAAAAAGAAGATGTATACGGATGTGCGGAGCTGGAAAAAAGCTCTACGGTTTCTGGCGGTTATAAAAGCTGTAACACACCGAACGCAACGCAGCGAGCAATGTTTTAAACAAAATTGAATAGAATAAAGGAAAAGAAACATTTTGACCTGTTTTCAGAGAAAGGATCGTCATCGCATGGCTATTCAGATGATAACTGAAATTACATTGAAAGGGCCTTTCTACGCCCATTAAAGCAAAATTGCATTGTGACAAAAAATCAAGCCCCACTAAAGCGAATTTCTCCACAGCTTGAACAAAAAAGCATTTCTAACAAATTTTATAGCATCATCAGAAAGCCTCAATTGTAAACTTTATCGTGTGTAAGCAAAAAGTCAAAGCATCTTATAATATTTGTTTCCAGTATGATTATCTAAAAAATTGCTCGCCGCGTCGCGTTTAGTGTGTTAGGGCCTTAACTGTGGGAAAATTAGAAATTCATGGGAAGAAAAAAAAAAAATTCATTAAAAAAAAAAAAAAATTCATTTTCTTTTTTTTAAAGATTTCTTGAGTAAACAACAGTATATGCAGAAAATATGTGCTCTAAAAACATCCCCCATGGGTAGATTTTTGACACCTTTCTTCGGAACTGTGTGAAATTTTATAATTAATTTCAACTCCACGCAGCAGTACATCTTCTGGTATTAATATGCAAATTTCAATGCATGTTTATGATGGTCAAACCTCTATTTCTTTGAGGTAAAGTAATTGTTCTGAAATCATCTGCAAAACTTTAGCATAATTTCTTTCTTTACCCCCTCCTTTAAGACCTGAAGGGAAAACATTCTCATCAATTCCAATGAATTAAGAAAGAAACAAAACAATTATTGGTATTTTCTTTTGTATGTCCTTTTGCTTTTTAAATGTCTTTCATAAATCTTTAACATGGTGCACACATGCTGACTGACGTTTTTGCGTCTTCACCATATACCCAATAAAATACCACATGCTGACAAAGTTTTTGAGTCTTCACCATACACCCAATAAAATACCACATGCTGACTAAAGTTTTTGTGTTCTTCACCATATACCGAATAAAATACCACATGCTGACAAAGTTTTTGAGTCGTTACCATACACCCAATAAAATACCACATGCTGACAAAGTTTTGAGTCTTTACCATATACCCAATAAAATACCACATGCTGACAAAGTTTTTAAGTCTTCACCACATACCCAATAAAATACCACATGCTGACAAAGTTTTTGAGTCTTCACCATATACCAAATAAAATACCACATGCTGACAAAGTTTTTGAGTCGTTACCATATACCTAATAAAATACCACATGCTGACAAAGTTTTTGAGTCGTTACCATATACCCAATAAAATACCACATGCAAAGAAAGTTTTTGAGTCTTCACCATATACCCAATAAAATACCACATGCTGACAAAGTTTTAAGTCTTCACCACATACCCAATAAAATACCACATGCAAAGAAAGTTTTTGAGTCTTCACCATATACCCAATAAAATACCACATGCTGACAAAGTTTTTGAGTCGTTACCATATACCCAATAAAATACCACATGCAAAGAAAGTTTTTGAGTCTTCACCATACACCCAATAAAATACCACATGCTGACAAAGTTTTTGAGTCTTCACCATATACCCAATAAAATACCACATGCTGACAAAGTTTTTGCGTCTTCACCATTACCCAATAAAATACCACATGCTGACAAAGTTTTTAAGTCTTCACCATACACCCAATAAAATACCACATGCTGACAAAGTTTTAAGTCTTCACCACATACCCAATAAAATACCACATGCTGACAAAGTTTTTGAGTCTTTACCATATACCCAATAAAATACCACATGCAAACAAAATTTTGAGTCTTCACCACATACCCAATAAAATACCACATGCTGACAAAGTTTTTGGGTCTTCACCACATACCCAATAAAATACCACACGCTGACAAAGTTTTTGCGTCTTCACCATATACCCAAAAAAAACCCCACATGCTGACAAAGTTTTTGAGTCTTCATCACATACCCAATAAAATACCACATGCTGACAGTTTTTGAGTCTTTACCACATACTTAATAAAATACCACATGCTGACAAAGTTTTTGAGTCTTTACCATATACCCAATAAAATACCACATGCTGACAACGTTTTTGAGTCTTCACCATATACCCAATAAAATACCACATGCTGACAAAGTTTTTGAGTCTTCACCATATACCCAATAAAATACCACATGCTGACAAAGTTTTAAGTCTTCACCACATACCCAATAAAATACCACATGCTGACAAAGTTTTTGAGTCTTCACCATACACCCAATAAAATACCACATGCTGACAAAGTTTTTGAGTCTTTACCATATACCCAATAAAATACCAAATGCTGACAAAGTTTTTAAATCTTCACGATATACCCAATAAAATACCACATGCTGACAAAGTTTTGAGTCTTTACCATATACCCAATAAAATACCACATGCTGACAGTTTTTAAGTCTTCACCATACACCCAATAAAATACCACATGCTGACAAAGTTTTTGAGTCTTCACTATATACCAAATAAAATACCACATGCTGACAAAGTTTTTGAGTCTTTACCATATACCCAATAAAATACCACATGCTGACAAAGTTTTTGAGTCTTCACCATATACCCAATAAAATACCACATGCTGACAAAGTTTTAAGTCTTCACTACATACCCAATAAAATACCACATGCTGACAAAGTTTTTGCGTTTTCACCATATACCCAATAAAATACCACATGCTGACAAAGTTGTTGCGTCTTTACCATATACCTAATAAAATACCACATGCTGACAAAGTTTTTAAGTCTTCACCATATACCCCAAAAAAAACCCACATGCTGACAAAGTTTTTGAGTCTTCACCATATACCCAATAAAATACCACATGCTGACAAAGTTGTTGCGTCTTCACCATATACCTAATAAAATACCACATGCTGACAAAGTTTTTGAGTCTTCACCATATACCCAATAAAATACCACATGCTGACAAAGTTTTTGAGTCTTCACCATATACCCAATAAAATACCACATGCTGACAAAGTTTTTGAGTCTTCACCATATACCCAATAAAATACCAACAGGAACTGAGATTTACAAAAGAAATTACAGAATAACATACAGATTTTGATCTGTATATGCTGTCATACAAATTAAGCATAAATCAAAAATGGGAAAATTTGAACGACCGTAACTCAAAAACTGCACGATATTTCCAAATTAAAAAACAACCTGATCTGCTCGAATTTTTAAACTTCCCTTCATTTTTTTTTTTTTAAATTGCTGTCCCTAGACCTTAAACAAAGATTTTACACCGTCTGCCCTTTCAAACGTAAATAAAATATGTGAATATCAAATTTGACCAACCACAGAGAATGCAGTGATAATTGATGGCTTGTCACAAAATTTCAAATGCCACATAAATGTCTCAAATGTCATATAATTTTTGGCACCTTTAACACAAAATGTCACATCAGTTTTGAGTTTTGCCTTTATCACATTTGATTGGCAAAGATTCACACATGTGACCAGTTGAGCTATTATACCCATAGAAAGGATCATTTGGTTGTCTGTTTCATGAAAAATGGAATCCACCACTTAAATGCAACATCAAATTACCAATGAGTGTGGGTGAAGGGGTAAAACATGTCACAAAATGTCAGACAAATTTTAATACATCTGTTTATGTTCATTTTGTCACAAATTGTTCAAAATGTCACAGAATGTCAGATTTTTGGACAATGAAATTTTATCACAAATGTCACAGACGCTCCATTCTCTGGTCATAAGAACAAAGATTTTAAGACGTCTGCCCTTTCAAACATAAACAAATTATGTGCATATCAAATTTGACCAATCATAATTCATAAGAGGAAACTTCAACACACCTTGATGAATGATCATTTTTTCGAGCTTCCTCTTTGCAGCTGCCCTCTCAACGATCCTTTGGTCAATAGTGCCCTCAGTGACTAGTCGGTAGACCAGCACCGGTTTATCTTGACCGATCCGATGGCACCTGTCCATGGCTTGGAGGTCACATTGAGGGTTCTGATAAAACAACATGATATTATTGCACTATGGACAATAAACAGGCAGCAGAAGTTTTTTTTTTTTTTTAAACAGAAAATAAGCTATATGGTATACTTGATGCAACAGTATTCAGTTGTTCTTTATGTTGTAGGTTGAGGGGTGATAAAATATGGTGAGTTAGGCATTTAAACTTGAATGGGTAATGAACACCTTTTGTTTCTTAGTAGATAGGACCAAATGTGTGCAGGAATAGCATGGGGGCAGGGGACCAAAGCTTTTACACTTAATATAATAAAATGCCATTGGGGGCAAGAAAGTACAATATTAATGAAACCCACACACAATTGCATTTTATTTTATGAAGCTTTAGTCACATTTTCTTCCTTGTGGCTACAAAATGGCTGAAAATGTGAGCGCTTTCAAAATCAAGTATGAATTTCTGGAGTGGCACAAAGTTTGTGCACCTATGTTTTTCAGTGTAACATTATACTAAGCCATTAATAATCACTGAAAGTCTAATTCGAGGGACATCTGTGGTTAAATAATTACAAAATGTTACCCAAACCGACATGTAAGTAGATTATACTATGGATCTCTATTGGCTAAAGTACAAAACTTCTAAATCAGTAGCTTTTTAAAGCAAACAAATATAATTCAATAAGCATTAGCAAGAAGTTTAACAAATTTATCACAGCTTGTGTCGAAACAAAATGTACATTGCCCTTCTATCTGCACTGATCAGAAATACAGTGTTTTTATTAGGGCACAAACTTTGGGTCACTAACTGAGCCATGGAGTGCCTTTGTTAGAATTACATATTGAAAAACAATGAAGATAAGTTAGTAGTTTGGGTATTTTACATCCCTTTTTAATTTTATATAGGGATGTCCATGGCCGTTTGATAAACCACTTGTGCAGCACTGGTGAATAAAAAACCACCAGGAATTGAACTCGGGACCTCTCACTTGCCAAGCTATGACCACTAGACCATGAAGAATAATGACTAGTAAGACTTACCCAGTCACTGTCATAAATGATGACGGTATCAGCTGCTGTGAGGTTCAGCCCCAGACCCCCGGCCCGGGTGCTTATAAGGAACAGGAAGGAATCACTGTCATTGTTGAATGAGAATATCTGCAACAAAAGAAAGTTAAAAGTTTAATCTATACTCAAGCCATGAATGAAGGCTCATCAGGTCTGTGCTTATCTTGTTTCCTTGGCCTAAGAGCACATGACTCTCCTGGATAGGACCCCAGTCCAAAGCAGGTTAACTTCCTGGCAGTACTGGTACTCACTTTACAGCTGAGTGAACTGGAGCAAGCAGAATAAAGTGCCTTGTTGAAGGACACAATGCAGAGCTTGTAATAGGAGTCTGACCCAGTACCTTTAACATACAAGCATGATTCCTTAACCACTAGGTACCACACATCCTTACAAGAAAAGCGAGGGAAAAATATGTTTGAGGGATGATAGTTTAACGGCACCACAACAGCAAGGGTCAAATTGTGCCTGAAAGGTCAGATCATTCCAGAGGTAGGAAGGAGAGCAAACAGGGGGAGATTGAGAGAAACACGAGAACTAGAGGCCAAAAAGCTGGGATCGAGAGAGGTGTATGCGTGGAAAAATAATGTAGAGAGAGAGAGAGGGGCGGGGGGGGGGAAGGAAGACTAAATATAATTGTAGAGGGAAGCATGATGAGGGAAGGAGATAATTTCATCTGGAGGTTTTTTTTGGAAGAGCTCAGCTACTGAGTTGTGAGCAGCGAGGGAAGCTCTAGGAAGGTTGTAAAAAAAGTGGAATGTAAAACCATGTTTTACACCATTGTGTTTCCATGTCATTTTCAAAGTTGATTATTCTTTCTTCTACCACTTACTGCTTTACATAACCTCATGTTAAATATTCAGGGGTTAGCATGTGGAATTTCTTGCCACTATCAAGCAAAGCCCCACTAGTTCCTTTAAGAAGAATGTTATATTACGCAGAATGCTATGTCAAGCAGAATGTTATATTAAGCAGAATGCTATGTCAAGCAGAATGCTATGTCCATCAGAATGCTACGTCCAGCAGAATGCTGCGTCAAGCATCGTGCTGCGTCAAGCATCGTGCTGCGTCAAGCATCGTGCTGCGTCAAGCATCGTGCTGCGTCAAGCTGCGTCAAGCATCGTGCTGCGTCAAGCATCGTGCTGCGTCAAGCATCGTGCTGCGTCAAGCATCGTGCTGCGTCAAGCATCGTGCTGCGTCAAGCATCGTGCTGCGTCAAGCATCGTGCTGCGTCAAGCATCGTGCTGCGTCAAGCATCGTGCTGTGTCAAGCATCGTGCTGTGTCAAGCATCGTGCTGTGTCAAGCATCGTGCTATGTCAAGCATCGTGCAATGTCAAGCATCGTGCAATGTCAAGCATCGTGCAATGTCAAGCATCGTGCAATGTCAAGCATCGTGTTACATCAAGCATCGTGTTACATCAAGCATCGTGTTAGGTCAAGCATCATGTTATGTCAAGCATCATGTTATGTCAAGCATCATGTTAAGTCAAGCATAATGTTATGTCAAGCATCATCTTATGTTAAGCATGTTATGTCAAGCATCATGTTATGTTAAGCATCATTTAATCAACTCTAGGATTAAACTTATGAATTACTAATGTAAACTGCATATCGCTCTTTCTTGCTGTATGTGTTGCTAATGTTTTTTTGTCATATATTTTTTCATGTACATATTTAGTTGCATGTCTTTTATAACACACAATACCTGTCTTCTAGTTCTCCTTCAACCAGACCAAGCATTTCTGTTTGCATTATATGCACAAATGGTTGAAATAAAGTTCATATTCAATTCAATTAAAGTTCAAAGGTCCAGCATGTTCATGTCCTAACATGTACTGAAAAAAGCATTAAAGGATTAGTTCAGTGGTCAAGCAAGTCCATCTTATATGAAAGAGAACTGCAAAAGAAACAAAATGGTGAAGCATTCAAGAATCTTATTCCGTTAAGGAGATATTTAAGTTTCAAGTTTGATATCATTTGTGTAGAAACGACTGAAATCAGACTAGTTGTGATGTCATAGCCTCAGATTCCTGTCTTTATGTATTCTATAATATTTTATCCTGCAATATTGTGGCTTAAAAACCATGGGATATGTCAAAAAAGTAGTAAAACTGAATCTAGGATGGGTATTTATAATATACAACCTGAAGAAAGTTGAGGGAAAATAATTTAAAGTGAAAAAATTAAATAAACTTTCTTTAAAATACATAAAGACTAAGAAATCTGAGGCTATGACATTACAACTAGTCTGATTTCAGTAGTTTCTACAAAAATAATACCAAATTTTAAACTTAAATATCTCCTTGACAGAATAAGATTTTGAAATGCTGTCTTCACCATTTGTTTCTTTTGAAATCCATGGACAAGCTTGACCAATGAATTATCCTTTAAAATCTGAGTTCACGAGTCTTTGAACTTTAAAAATAGAATGTGCAGTTTCCAAGTTATGAATAATCAAAGATCAAAATTTGTTGTAATATATTTTCAAGATGTGATGTATGATAAGGAAACCATTTTCGAAATGCTTTTGTTATCTCATCACCCACATATACATATACATGAGAATGAGATATTGTAGTCACTTTGATGTATAGGCAAAGAACTGCCTGTACCTCCAACACTACGTGACCACCCCCCCTTCATATTGGGGGGCTGGTGGGGCCCACCAGGGTGTCTCATATAATAACCTCATATTAGGGATTAGAGAAAGTTTTTGGAACTGGACACAACTTTGTGATATCTGTGTCTGTCGTGTGTTTGTGCACAATTTTGTGTCGCTTATAATTCAAAAATTGTAATACACACATGAACCAAAATTGGTGGACGTTTATGGCCCCGAACTTTTGTCTCCAAGGTTTTGGGGTACAAAGGTCAAACAGAGGTCACATGTCAAATGAAACAAGTTTTGTTGATAGCTGTATCTTTTGAAGGAATTATTTGGTATCTTCACAAAGTGCATAGGGTAGGGTTAACCATTATAACAACAAATTTAAATAATTGGAGGTCAAAAGGTCAAATAAGTGCATTTTTGCCAAATCTTGCACCATTTTAAACTCAAAAAGTGAAAGACCTATACCAACCCTATGTTGTACCATAATACGCTTGGTACATGAATTTGTGTCCCGCAGACTCGATTCAAAAACCTATTGACTACTTTTCACCATTTTCCCCTATAGTTATGGAATGGTAAGTGTGACATGAGCATGGATGTGTCATACAGTAGGGTATGATACATGTAAAGAATTTCAGTTGTTTTAGTGATTAGGGTCAAGGCTCAGAGGTCAAATGTGTGTTTTATGGGTACTTATGTACTAATTTATACATTTTTGTGCCACTTTTAAGTTCCGAAAGTGCAAGACCTATACCAAGCCTATGTTATACCATGTCCTGGTACATGAATTTGTCCCGTAGACTCTGGGGTCAAAGGTCACAGAGCTAGTGACTCCTTTTAACCATTTCCCCCCATAGTTATTACTATTTCCCCCACTATGCTTAAGGTGATGAGATTAGCAACTCCATGGATTGCTTTATTGTTCTTTATATATATTTTTTTTAAATTGGGATGTTGAGATTTAAATGCAAAACTGGTGGTAAACATAGTAAAACATCTTGAATATTGTGGGACTCTCATTTTTAAATACAAAAATTAGTAGTACATTTAAAAAAAAACATTGTTTTAACAAGCTGTTTTTAGCAAAATAATATTAGACCCAGTCACTCCAGGAGTCAACTTCATATGACACCTAAACTTGGAAAAGGTGAAGAAAGTATTCCCAAAATCTTCTGTTCATATGTTTATGTTTAAAGCTCTGACAGCTTGATGAAGAAATAACTGAAATCAAACGAATAGTGACATCATATCTCCAGAAGTGAATACGTGAGCCACAGAAGGGGGCGCTATAGTGGTAGCTTTTTGTTTGGGTTGTATAGTGCGGTGAATCAGGTCTCTAAAACCAGATTGCATATATTTATAGCATAGAAGGTAAGGTATAATTTAAAGTAAATATTAGCAATTGTTAAGAATGTTGAGTTCACTCTTTAATAGTGGACTTGCTACACTAGTCATTTTCATACAAGTTGCTAACTTTTAAAATATGATACGTTGTGGACAAGATATTCAAGTTTTGTCTCATTTGAGCAGAAATGACTCTATTGTAGTAGAAGGCTGGCGCCCTCCTCCTCACTTTCTCAATAACTGTTGATGTTTTTCAAAGAAATATAATTGAACTATTATCTAGCAATTGGATTTCTTTTCTTCTAAATTTCTTCAAGTGGTATATCAAAGTCACTTCATAAGATTACCAACATATTCAACGGTAAGCCACAAAATCTCAGGAAAAAAGCAAGAAAACACAAACAATGATGAATGTCAGGATGTGATGTCACAACTCATCAAATTTCAGGGGTCATACGCTATCTTTACATAGTCTTTAATGGTTCAAATAACTATTCCACATGTTCTCGTTAAAAGTCAACATCACTGAGAGACTATTGAAGAGAGAAGGTGCTGGGATGGAGAGTTACCTGTTCTTGTCTGTCAGCAAAGTTCATGTTCCCATCCAGCCTGCAGTAGTTGTATTTCTTGTAGTAGCAGTAGTCTTGAATAATATCTAGCATCTTGGTCATTAGTGAAAATATAAGCACCTAGGAGAGGTGAAAAATTGGGTGTAAATTTAAGAAGCCAAACCTTATGTTGGAATGTTATACTACATTATAAATATGCTGTAGAAATACATACATACATACTAACATACAATAATACATACAAACTGCGCCATTCCATGAAGACCACAGCGCCATAAATGTCCCTAATGACAGAAATTCCACACACACAAAAATATAGAATTAATTATTAAGAAAAAAATACTTCAGAATGATTTATAAATTATTCTTCAGACTATTAGTGTAGTAATTTATACTATCATCATAAACAATCTTCAGACCATTAGTATATTGATGTATACCATCATCATAAACAACACCACTATGATCATCACTGGTAACCTCTACCAACATCAACATCACATCATTACTATCATGAAGATTATTGTCATCCCATCCATTCTCACGATTCATCTTCACAATTTAACTTCTCACAATCCATCCTCACCATTTAAACTCTCCGCTACTGTCAAAATCATCACCACCACCTTTACCAGCCCCCACTATCATGACTGATCACCACCATTGTCACCATCTATCCTATTTATCATTATGACACATTATCATCGTCACCACCATCCCCCTCCCTAACATAATCTTCAAACTCTATCATCCTAAATGTCCTCTCCAGCGTCACAGGTATCTAAAACATCATCATCACACCCTCCCTCTTATAATAACCAACCAACCATGCCTGTCCTCTCAACCATCCCAGGTACCCTACCTTATGTCCTTGTTTCTTCAATGCCGGCAGGAGTCTCTCCAGCACCATGAGTTTGCCGCTCCGGTGAATGATGTTTTCGTCAATCAAGTACTGTTGGGTGTTGGGATCCAGTGGGTACTCCATGAGGTAAGGATGGTTGCAGCATTTCCTGAGCTCCATCATGGTATTTATTAGCTTTATGTTGACTTCAAATTTTTTATTTTCCACTTTCTCCACCGTGGAGACACTGCATAGATAACGAAAGGAATTTTAAATTATCCAAGATTACAAAAACATAATCGGTTTGGTGGTAGATGTTTAATGTCACCCCAACAACTTCCAATGTGTAAATAGTTAAATTAATTCAGAGGTAACTCAAAGGTCTATGGACAGGTACAAAAGTCTTCTGTTCAACCACTGACCAAAAAGAGCATCAAATCCACTCTGCTTAGTGTAGCTGGGTATTTACGAGAATTATACTTACTTTCTGTGCTGTTAAAATATGCAATCTGGTCTCTCAGACCTGATTCACCGTTAAATACCACCAAAATTAAAAACGTAGTTACTCTCTCTGACACACCCAGGACGTGACGCTAATACCGTATACACTCACTTAAATTCCACCAAAGAGATGGAATGAGTGGGAAGGCAGAGAAGGTAATTATAATTCTCGTAAATAACCCCATTACACTAAGCGGGGTAGATTTACTTCAAATTATACCTTACCTTCTGTGCTATTAAAATATGCAACAGATTGCAACTGAGAGTAGGAAGGGGAGAAGGGAGGGGGGAGGGATGGTTGTTTAGAAAGGTCAGAATCTAATCTAAAGAGTGGGTCGGAACCCACTTTGTCCCTCTTCTCCGCAGACTCTTCCGTTTTTTGTTTTTTCATTCGACGGAGAGAGCACTAGGGGAAGTCTCTTTCCAGATAATTAACCCACATCGCTACATTAAGGTTATGGTCAAGTACATGCTGGTGTCAAATGGTGAAAATTCACCCTTTTAAAGGTCTTGAGGCCATCCTAGGCAAGCGCTGCCCGAGCCAGAGAGCCACCATCAGCTGGAATGTCCTGCAGATAGGCTGACAAGCACCTTTGGATACTGGGGTATGAGGACTATTTATTGCAATGAAAAGTGACTTGGCATCCATGTGAAGGGGCTGGGTACGTGTCAAGTAGTATCGAAGACACTGCACTGGGCACCAGATTGTCCTCCTGAGTATCTGAAAGAGACATCAAAAAAGGAACGAAAATGGCTTCCGGCAAGAAGTCCAAGGGTTGGTTCTTGGCCAGGAAAGAAGGGTCAGGGATTAGCCTGACACCAGATTCAAATCTTATGTGACCCTCCATGAGGGATAGGGCGTGTAACGCACTGCACCTCTAGCCGCTGCTAAGAGGAACACCGTTTTATTGGTGAGCTCTTTGAAAGAGCAGGAGGCCAGTGGCTCAAAGGGGGCCATGGCTAAGCTTTCTAGAACCACCTGCATGTTCCAGGACGGCAAAAGAATTCCAACCGCTGGCCGTTGTAAAAACATGCCCTTCACGAGCTTCACCATGACTTCAGAGCTTGATACAGCGGAGCCGTCAGGGAAGCCCTTGTAAATGATCGCTAAGGCCGAGCGGAACCCTTTGACTGTGCTCAATTGCTTTCCCAGATTGAACTGAGCAAGTAGAAAATCCGCTAGATCACCCAAAGGTACCGAACGCGGAGAAACCGAATGGTTAGCACACCATTTTCAAAACGGTCAGTTCGCAGAATACATCCTGAGATGGAAAGTCTCCTGCTGTTTGCGCCCATCTGGGCAGCTTCCTGCAAAAGGCCCTGCGTGAGGAAGACATCCCTGACAGAGGCCATGCAGTCAAATGCAGGGCGTTTGGACTATGATGAAGCTCCCCGGTCGATGGCATGGATAGTATGTCCTTCATGACCGGTAGCTTGTAAGGGTAATCCGCTGAAGCTGGAGAAGTGCCGTTCAGCCAGTTCAGTGTGACTACTAACACTATTTGGGACTGGTCTTATTCCACCTTGGCCAGTTCTCCTGGCACCAGTGTGAACAGTGGGAAGGCGTGTCCTATAAAAGGGTTTCATTGAACCGTGAAGGCATCGACCCACCAGACCCTTGGGCCTGGGGTCAGAGCGCAGAAAAATGGTAGCTTGTGATTGTCTATTGAGGAAAACAGGTCTACCTCCAGAAGGCCCAGAACTGACCACAGTGCTTGGGTTATCTGTGGACGGAGCGACCATTCTGTGGGGGCTCCATTGAGGTGAGTCAGTAAGTCCACTACAGTCTTCTCTTTGCCCAGCAGGTGAACTGCCTGAAGTTGGACGTGGTGCCACTGGCACCACTCTAGCAGGGACTTGGTGAGTAGCCACAGGAGTCTGGACCTGGTCCCGCCCTGCTTGATAATGTAAGCCACCACTGTGGTGTTGTCTGTTATGATCAGAACCACTTTGTTTCTGATTGGATGGAGAAAATGTTTCAAAGCCCTGAAATACTGATTCCATTTCCAGCACATTGATATGCTGGAGCTTCAACTTATAAAACCATAGCCCCACCACTTGGGACAGGCCTGAGTGTGCTTTCAACCTCCAGAGACGTGTCTGTGACAACTGTCACTTCCGTATTGGGAGGGGCAAAGGCTGAACCCATCAGCAAGTGTGCTGGGTTGTGCCACCACTGTATACTTTTGGTGATGGCTGGAAGGCATGGGACCCGAACTGAGAAGTCCCTTGAGGAGGAGACGAAGTGTCCCAGGAGGTGGAATTGGAGCTCCTGATGTGAAATCTGCACATGGGACTGACATCCAGCAGGCTGGTCAGGTATCCCATAAATACCAGCCAGGCTGTCTCTGGGGCAGAGGGCTTTGCCAGAAGCAAGTCCGCTCCTGCTAGGACAGCTTGCACCTATAAGTGAGTCGGTCAAATGTCGCCCTTAAAATAGTCAGAGTTTGAGAGGGACCCAAATTTGTTTTGAGAGGGGTGATTAACCAGCCCAAATGTTGCACCACCCAGATCACAGCTAGGTGTGGGCGGACCTAGTCGCTGGATCATCGGCAACTATCAGCCAGTCATCCAGGTACAAGAAGATCCAAATGCCTTGCTTTTGGAGATGGGCTGCCAGGACCCATGTGATTCTCGTGAACATCCGAGGGGCCATGGAGAGACAGAAAGGTAACGCCTAGAAGATAAAGGAATTGCCCTCGTATTAAAAGGCCAGGATCCTGCAGTGATTCCAGTGAAGGGAAGATAAAAGGTCGATTGACGTCGCCCAGATCCCTTTGTGCAATTGAGACAGAATGGAGTGCAAAGTCTCTATTTTGAACCTGACTAGCTGAATAAACTTGTTCAGCAGCCTCAGACTGAGGATTGGGGGCCAAGTGCCCCTTTCTTTGGAGCTAGGAAGAAGGTCGACATGACCAGATCCTGTCCCGACAGTGCTGGTATGATCCCTCCTTTTTGTCGGAGATCGTTGATCACCTGTTGCAGCAGTAAGGCTTGCTCTTATGTCCCTTGGTTTGGGGGCTACATGAGGTGGGTCCCTTTGCAGGGGTGGAGAGGTTTACTCCAGCTTGTAACCCTCCCCACCCATCTGTCAGAGGTTATGTCCTTCCACTGAGCATGGAACAACCCCAGGGGCCCCCAACTGGTAGATGGAAATGGTGAAGCCGAAGTCAGAGTGCGGAATAAGGATAGGTGAAATATGGTCGACAGAGCATTGATAGTGGCTCTGTCAGCCCTCTCTCGTTGCTGGGGATGCCGACGTGGCTGGAGATCCAGAAAAAATCATTTTCTTCCCTGAGGAGGAGAACGTGGAGTTTGATTAGCATTTGTAAGATGAGTGGATTAGACCAGGGCATGTTGAGGATGCCAGTAATAACTGATTTTGAGTCAGAGAAGATGACGAAACAGGAGCGGAAGGAGAGTTCTGTGAAGTTTAGAGCTAGGAGGATAGCCTTTGCTTTAGAAGAATAGATGGAGGCTCCATCAGGTAACCTTGTAGAAAGGGTGAGGCCAAGACAGGCGGCGGTGACTGCAGCGAAGCCTTCCCGAGTGGAGCCGACGGTGAAGAGAAAAGAGTAGATGTGAAAGTGTCTTCTGAGTTGGCAGTATTTGGAGCGAAAGGCTGGGTTGTGAAGAGCTTTTATGTAGGAAGAAAGGCCAAGAAAAACTTGGGGAGGAGGGATAACTCAGGTTGGGAGTGGGAGAGATAGTGTGCATGGTTATTGAAAAAAATGTTGATGTTGGCTTTGGGGAAATGAGAATGCATCCAGATACTGAAAGGTGGAGGGGGGAGGGGGGGGGGGTTGTTTCTTGAGATTGGAGAGGTTGGTGAAGGAGGGAGAGTGGGTGGAGTGAAAACATGGGTTCCATGGGTCAGTGAGGATGCAAAGAGCGAAGAGACTGGCCCTGGTACACCAGAGGTCAAGGGGGAGTTCGTTGACCTCAACATGAAGACTGGTGAGGGGCAGCACCAAGGCAGAGCCTTAGGGCGGTGTTTTCGATGACCTCCATGTGCTTCAAAGTAAAGTTTGCGGGCAGAGCCAAAGAGAAGTCCAGCTTGGATCTGAGAAGGGAGCGATAGAGGGTGAGCAAGGTGAAACGATTGGCTCCCCAGTCGGTGCTGGAGAGGACCTTGAGGAGATTGAGGGTTTTGTAACAGTTGGTTTTCAGGATGTTGGTGGAAGGTAAGAGAGCTTGGAATCGAGACTGATTCCAAGGAAACAAGAACTGTCTAAACTGGGAATGATGGATCTTTGAGACGGAGATTGGACTAAAATGAATGAGGAAAATATGTTTTCTTTGGAAAATCTTATTCATGATACACTAAAGGTAAAAAGGACACATGTTCTCTTACATCCATCCCACAATCCTTGCAATAATCTAACAAATAAGGCAAAATCGCAATAACCAATTAAAAATGCTACTTTAAAATGGTAAAATTTTGTTTTGCTAAAATAATATATAATTCAGGTATTAACAAAGGAATAACAGAGCAACATGTACTGGAGCTGTGAACGTTTGGGGATTTTAGTAAACGTGTACGCGCCCAAAAAAGCGAGCGTTTAGTACCGCAATTTCCGGAAATACACCAAAATTGCTCCAAAACTACGAGGCGAAGTAAAAAAAATTGTGCAACCAGTATGGCAAAAGTACTGACTCCATCGCCCAAATAGAAGCCAAGTTTGGCTTTCCAAATTGTAAAAAGTTTACTTATAAATCATCATTTTTATGGAAAATATGCATGAAAATTCAGTTTAAAAAGAACAGATAACTTCCTTTCAATGTCATTTAAACTCAACATCGCGTAACTTTTTAGTCCTATTCGCTACGGCCTTTAAGGTTCTTCTGTGAATATCTTGCATACTAGGCCTATGATACACCTCGCCATAAAAGATTTCAAAACTACGCCACCACCACCATTAGGAAGCTCTGAAATATCAGTCCTCTCGAAAAAATGGCCGCCATCTTTGTGACGCACGCAGAATTTCAGCTCTGTTAAAACCTTATTCTGTTTGTTTATTATGCAATATTTTTTCTTTCTTGTAAAATTTATTTGACTCATCAGGTAGTATTGACATGTAAATGTACTGATTGTCACGATTTAAGAAGTGTTTTTTGGTCGATTTAACAGCTTGTAAAACGGGCTTTGATTGCGTGGGATTTAAAGCCTTATGGCCTAACGTTAGGCCTAGTGTTAGTTTCACTGTTTACTGCTGCACATTCGCGGTGCATTTTACAAGTTAGATTACTCAGATTTCGGCAAAATCAAAGTGCATAATATCCCCATTCATTGGTGATTACTGCGCATTTGTCATTCGCACATTTCAAAAGGATTATGCTAATCGGGTTTACAGTTTTTAAAAAGTCATTGATTTGAATTTTGTCAGCCAAATGTGTGTGTGATTTAAATCATAAATATTGATTTTCAACGGCAAGACACTATGATGTATGAAAAACGATTACTCACAATAAAGTATTTAGTAAACGTTTACAAGATTTGCGAGTGTGTAGCGTGTACACGCTAAACGGTCACAGTACAGCTCTAACATGTATTCAGTCAAACTCTTTCATTTGAAAAATTGGGTTTCTCTGCATTTTTAACTAAATGGGGCCTTTTTCTAGCCCATAAGTGTGTGATAAACTGCAGTATGGCCTCACAGGAGACCATAGGGGTCTATAAGGGCCACTCTCCACACTGTAACATGTGTGTACAGCCAACAAAAAGCCCTACATAAATAGAAATGCAATTCCTGTCAATTTCACTCTTTCTTGAAATTTAAACTCACAAAAGCTTTGGGGCACTCACCTCTTCATGCTTCTAACAAATTTCTCGGCCCAAGCCACAATGTCCTCATCTGTCTCCCTCCTCCCTCCTGTGCTTTCCACCATCCCTGAGTAGTCCACCGTGCCTTGACTTCTCCTCTTGGGTCGACCTGACGGGGTCAGCTCTACTGGCTCCAGGATCTTTGATTGAGGCTGATCAAATGAAGTATTCAAACAATTAATCAATTAGAAATTGTGTAAGAATTCAAACTTTTTCAAGAAGTTAGAAATGCCTTTCTGTAAGAAAAGTATTTGAATTTTTACCTTTCCTTTTTTTATATATTATTTTTTTGTTATTGCTCTCAGCTGTGATCAAAAAATGTATTAATACAGGTAAAATGTTTGAAGAAATAATTCAATTAATGGCTGGAATTGCATTCTTTATTGTATGCATTTCACTAAGAAATATCTGTACTAGTCATAAACACCATCCTTAAACATCCCCAATTTAAATTTTGATCGTTTAAAATCTACCAGGATTTCAATTTTTCATTTTACCCTAGGCCAGCAATTCCTAATAGGCAGCCCGTGCGCCAAATCCAGCCCGCCAGACAATCCAATCTGGCCTGCCAGACAATCCAATCTGGCCTGCCAGACAAGACAATCAGGCACGCGAACAATAGTCATAGGGGAAAAAAATCTATAGTACGTCCCAATCGATCCGAATGAGATCAATAAAAATTGCAAAATCATCGTTTATTTGGGGTTTTTCTAAGGCAGATTAGCGCACCAGAACATCGCGGCTTATCAAATAAAATGTTATCTTCAGTTACGCTATAAAATGGGCAGACTCGCAGCGTGTCAAAGGAGGATAAAAGCCCGGGTGTTCCAGTTCCATATGTGAGGTATATGAATATGTGCGGCCCGAGCAGGTGCTTTTTTTTTCAGACTTATCATAGAGCAGGTAACAAAAAACCCAATTCTGTCATACTGCAGGTCTAAAATGGCATTTTTTATACTGCAGGTGTCAGAAATTGTTAAAATTTAAACAGCAGGTAAAAAAAAAATCACACATTTTCATAGTGCAGCTATAAAAAAATTGTTGCTCTCATACTGCAGTTACCAAAAACTCTCATACTGCAGGTATGATTTTGAATTCCTGGGTGGCACATAACTACCACTGAAGTATGGAACAGCACCCCTGGCATAAAAGAACTGTCGACATCTGACGTACATCCTTATCGCATGCTCTTAGCTTGTTTGTATTCAGGGACTGTTTTGACGGCTTTTGTTTGTCATGTGATGCTGGTTTTGCCATGCGATTGGCCCGCTGCCTGAGGCTGTCAAATGGTGGCCCTTAGAATAAATTAATTAAGAAACTGTGCCCTAGGCAATTCCCTCACACCCAAGATCTACTAACACCCATCCACATTTTTCACGACATCCTGAAAACTCAAGAGGTGAAAATCACAACCTTCATCCACCTTTGGATGGAGATCATTGGTCAAAAATATGCATGAGCAAGGTGACCAAAATATCAACCTTCTTCTACCTTTGGGTGGAGATCATTGGTCATGAATATGCATTAGCAAGGTGACCCTAAAGTGGAAGTGAAAAATCACAATTTTCTTCTACCTTTAGAGGTCACCACTCATGAATAAGCATGAGCAAGTCGACCTTAAACAGAAGTAAAAAATTACAATCTTCTTCTACCTTTGGAGGTGGGGGTCACCACTCATGAATAAGCATGAGCAAGGTGACCTTAAAATAGAAGTGAAAAATCACAATTTTCTTTTACCTTTAGAGGTCACCACTCATTAATAAGCATGAGCAAGATGACCCTAAAACAGAAGTGAAAAATAACAACCTTCTTTTTCCACCTTTGGAGCGGGGGTCAATAACTCATGAATAAGCATGGGCAAGGTGACCCTAAAACAGAAGTGAAAAATAAGAACCTTCTTCCACCTTTGGGTGGAGGTCATCGGTCATGAATATGCATGAGCAAGGTGTACCTAAAATAGAAGTGAAAAATTACAATCTTCTTCCCTTTTGGAGGTCACCACTCATGAATAAGCATGACCAACGTGATCCTAAAATAGAAATAAGAAAGAACCCGTCCACCTTTGGAGGTGGAGGTCACCACTCACGAACAAGTAAAATGACCAACCTGTTTGACCTTATCCACAATTGTCCTGTCAACTATCATCTTGTAGTATTCTTCCTGGATTGGCGTGAGTGGAGCATATACCATGATCTCTTTCTTGGGTGGTATCCTCAGCTCCACGTCGGACTTCAGACGTCTCAGAAGAAAAGGCGTCAAAATCTAATAAAAAATAGCCAATTTATGAGGAATGTACTAATCTGACTCGACTCATTTGTGCGAGAGTATAATTCGCAGACAATAAAGTATGCAGCAACTAATTGTAATAAACATACCAGCAGAAATTCTATTAAAATCTTTTTCTTTTTGTCTCAATATTTATTTTCTTCTTTTCAAACAACAGTCCAGGCAACACGATCAATATCAGTTAAAATAGAACAGCTTTTTTGGTTTTCATTCCTAGTGAATACCGCAAACTGTACACCTTTCATGACTAGCAAAGACTTAGTCGATTTCCCACATATATTTTCAAGAATTTTCATTTTCAAATAGATGATAAAGGACTATGAAAGAAACATTTGGTATAAAAATCATGTTGATATCTTTTTCCTTTTGAAAATTCACAGCAATATTCCTTTACGTTTGTGGTTGCATATAATTATGTGAACCTGCTCAAGTTGACTAAAATCATAAAATGGGAGGCTATTCATAACTTGACTTTAAAGGCTTCATAAAAACATGATGAATTAACCTTTCCAAATTAGATGATTGACAGCTTTTTCAACCAATCACTGTATGAGTTTGCCTAGCAACAAATTCTGCATAACCAAGTGGGGCAAAAATTTAAAGTGGTACTGGTACAGTACAGCTAGCTAGCAAACGCGCTCATGCAGTCAATGGATAGCAAATGGAAATTTGGTTTATTCCTTTTGCTAAAAACTCTAAGGATCTGGAGAAGTGCCATAAAGGAATAAAAACTTGCGGCAGACTACATAAACATCTAAATGTCAATGCATTTGTAATACATGATTGCAGATTTAAGGTTTGTTTGTCCCACCTAGTTACCGCGTTGCTATGGTAGGTGTGGCCTATTCCCGTACTTGGATAGGTTAATTGTATGTACAGCGGTTGTAAGAGATTTCTTTTGACAAGAAAATTCACCTGAACATTTATGGGAATATTCCTTTAACTAATCTGAAAATTTATTTTCCAGAAATAGATCAAGATTTTCAAAAAATCTGCCCCTCTTTCTTTGAATGCTTTGTATGATGCTGTAAAACAGGAGCAACTACAGAGGTGTATCACATGACGTCACACGGACACAAACTTGAAATCTTGTAGGCCAGTTTTTCGCAAGCTCCTGTCGTTTGCTCATGTTTATCATGTATTTCGAAAAACAATCCTCGTTTTCTTTACAATCAGTCAAGTAATTATACTTTTTGTTATTTTTAACACAACATACAGTTATCCTGTATCATTTTTGTGAGATGAAATGAAAGTATGTTTTCCCTGTTTTGTTTTATCATGAAATTTTAATCTTTTCCCTATTCATCTGCATGTGAATTTGCCATGATTTTCCACCAAAACAAAAGACGCGTGATTGTGAAATGCCTCTATAAATGCATGTTCATTTTAAAAAAAAAAAAAAAAACCTATTTTGCAGATTCCAATGTCACATCTATTAATAGAAACTTGTGGACTTTTAAGTAAAAAACAATTAACACAGAAGTATCAAGCCTGTGTTTGACTGAATATTCATGAATGTGACAGCAGCCTTGTGTTTGACTGAATATTCATGAATGTGACAGCAGCCTGTGTTTGACTGAATATTCATGAATGTGACAGCAGCCTGTATTTGACTGAATATTCATGAATGTGACAGCAGCCTGTATTTGACTGAATATTCATGAATGTGACAGCAGCCTGTATTTGACTGAATATTCATGAATGTGACAGCAGCCTGTATTTGACTGAATATTCATGAATGTGACAGCAGCCTGTGTTTGACTGAACATTCATGAATGTGACAGCAGCCTGTGTTTGACTGAATATTCATGAATGTGACAGCAGCCTGTGTTTGACTGAATATTCATGAATGTGACAGCAGCCTGTATTTGACTGAATATTCATGAATGTGACAGCAGCCTGTGTTTGACTGAATATTCATGATTGTGACAGCAGCCTGTATTTGACTGAATATTCATGAATGTGACAGCAGCCTGTGTTTGACTGAACATTCATGAATGTGACAGCAGCCTGTGTTTGACTGAATATTCATGAATGTGACAGCAGCCTGTGTTTGACTGAATATTCATGAATGTGACAGCAGCCTGTATTTGACTGAATATTCATGAATGTGACAGCAGCCTGTGTTTGACTGAATATTCATGATTGTGACAGCAGCCTGTGTTTGACTGAATATTCATGAATGTGACAGCAGCCTGTGTTTGACAGAATATTCATGAATGTGACAGCAGCCTGTGTTTGACTGAATATTCATGAATGTGACAGCAGCCTGTGTTTGACAGAATATTCATGAATGTGACAGTGCGGTTGCACAGTCAGATTGCAAGGATGGCTAGGCTTAATTAAAAAGAATAGTGTATTTATGTATGAGGTCAATGCAGCTTGACCTCAGAATCGTGCTGCCAACTCTGGGGGTAGACACTTGGAAGTGAACTTGTAGTCTAAAGTTGTACCAAAACAGAACTATGTATCATTCTCACCTGGTGAAGCATTGATATAATGTTTTGTCCCCGTTCTTTGGCGATAATTTCCTCATCTCCGCCTTCTTTTTGTATTGATGAGAAGTCAAACCAAGATTCAAACCTAAACAAATTACAACAACAATTTATCACAAAAAAGCTTTCATGGCTCAGACTTCAGGTGGTTTTGCCCTTCTACTGTAAAATGTCATAAAAATATTAACCAATCATAATACAGCGATGTAGTATATTTATGACATCCTCACGTGACGTGAAATATAAATTCAATGCAAATTTTCAAAGTGAAGAAATATTGACTGTCAGATCCATGTCCCACTAAAAGAATATCTTCAAACTTGGAATATTATCTTTTGATTATAACGTTTGTCATGCTGAAACCTTTCTGGTCTGTAAACAGAAAATTAAAACAAGATATTTTCACATTCAAGTCACTTGTGTTGTGCCCTCTTTACTAACAGATTCCCCCCCCCCCCACGCCCCAACAAAAAAAAAAATAAAAATTCATAGGAAACGAAACTAAAGATTTGAACTTACTATGGTAATAAAAACTTCAAGACAAATTTTGTTAGAAATTGTCTGAGTGTTGTGTTTCCCTTCCACATAAAAATGAACACAATCTGGCAAACTTCAGGGCAAAAAAACCCTGGAATAGTTAGATACCAAAAATTGATCACAAATGGTTAATAAAAATTCAAATAAAACTCTCACGTTCTAAGATCATCAAAGACTTCTGGCAAGAGGAAGTTGAGCATGGACCACAGCTCTGACAGGTTGTTTTGCAAGGGTGTGCCCGTCAAGAGAAGGCGGTTGGCAGACTTGTACATCTTCAGTTCACTGGGTAGGAAAGAAAAAGTAAGTTGATGCATCATGAAAAGCTCCACTATATGGGAGACAGATTTGGAAATGATAGGTATTCAAATAAACCCCAGGTAAAATGGACCATTGGAACCTTCAACACAAAAGTTGTTTTGAGGTTAAGAAAGCCCTTAAACACTAAAAACAAACAAATTACATGGCTCAAATTGTTTATGAGAAATCATATAAACTTATTATTGTTTATCTTTTATAAAGTAATATATTGCCCACCTCTGAACAAATACTATTTAGGCCAAATGTCATACCACAATTCTTCCCTTTGACCAATGCCAGAGGAATAAAATCTGACATGTTTTGAGAATACTGCAGGTCAGGACCGAGGTAACTCCAACCTTTCCATTTTCCCTGCCCTCCCTCACCCTAAAGAAACTTTACCCCACTTTCCGTAGCTGGGATATTTACGAGAGTTATACTTACCTTCCAAGCTATAAATATGCAATCTGGTTTAATGACCAATGACTTGATTCTAACACACTTCTAACTGAACTAAAAACATAGTTACCAAGCCAACCCTGACCTCGTTATACCTCTAACATCCCTCACTTAAATTCCACCCAGGCCTGATCGAGAGGGGAGGCAGGCTGGGGCGCTATATTTTACCTTCCATGCTATAAATATGCAATCAGATTGCAACCAAGAATCGGAAGGGAGTTTCAAGTCAAAACCCACACAAAAGGCTGGTCCTAATGAACTAGTTTTCATACTTAAAGGACTAGATTCCTTATCCTCTTAAGGACGAAAAACATATGAATAGGAATTACTAAACAATAGTAAATTACTCCTAGTTACAGTCAAACTGAACAGGTCACTCACTACCTGTTATCAGTAACTGAGGCAATCGACGCATGAATCTTAGTTAGTAACTCAGAAACACGCCAATCAAAAGAGCATTTGGACATGATATAAACATCATAGCAGTGTCTAAGACAACGCAATAAAACTCATGGAGTTTGCCCACAAGACGGACCTGGTTAGTAATTACACTATTGAAAAGAAGCGCGTGTTAGCTAAGGCGAATTGAAAAATTCCGGTACCGAGGAAAAAATTTGTTAGCACGCATCTTTGCTAAAGCAAATGTTAGCGGGGTAACACGAACTTCGTGAACTCGAAGCAAATGCAAGGGAATAAATGCGACAGGCATTTTCCAAACAACTGCACGAATAATCCTGTGTAAGGGGCTATGCCTCTAACCTGAGTGCATACCCTAGCTGTTCCATTAACAAAGCCGACCATTTCAAGAGATTGCTTTGGACAATCCATCATGAGATAATGTCTCGTGACACAGTACTATAAGATCTACGTAACGAAAGAAAAACGCTTTTGTATCACCAAGCATTGGCTGCATACTTTTAAAGCAATTCAAAAGACGCCAGACGAGGCACCATACCCCTTTTCTGATGGGTCTGAAGGCGGAAAGCAACGGTACAAGTACCAGCTCCAGGAGAAAGATGAAAATGACCTTCTTTGAGGAAGACGCAAAATAGCACCTCTGCGCTTAGTAGAGTCCGCGGAAAGCAAAAACTCTGTTAAGCTTCAACTCCCCAAGTGGGCACATGGAGAGTGGCTCAAGCAGAGCTTCCACCAGTGTGCCTAAGACAACTTGCATGACCCACAGGGATGCAAGAATCTTGGGAGAAGGTCTTTATAAGAATAACAACATACTGAAAAGAAGTGAGGGATGTTAGATATAACAGAGGTCAGGGCTGGGTTGGTAACTACATTTTTAGTTCGGTTAAAAGTGCGTTAGAATCAGGTCATTGGACCAGATTGCATATTTATAGCATAGAAAGTAATATATAACTTGAAGTAAATACATAAACCTTACTGGACCAGTCTGCAATTGAGATTCTTTCGTCTGAGTCCTTCATTCACTATAATGTACTTCCATAGATAGTTCTGCAAGTCTTTTCTATCTCTCATATGACGTGACCACAACAGTGGTGTCTAAGGTAAGTTCTCCTTACCCCCAACCTATTCCATTACCCCTGCTTCCCCCTAAACATAACAAATATATCTTACTGAACCAGTCTGCAATTGAGATTCTTCAGTCTATGTCCTTCATCCACGACAACATATTTCCACAGGTAGTTCTGCATGTGCTTCCTGTCTCTCATGGCGATCTCATATGATGTGATCACGACAGGCAATGTCTGAAACTCCCCCTGCCGGTGGCGAATCTTTCTGCGAAGCACTGTTCTTTCCTCAATTGTGCCATGGTACAAAATGATAGGGATCTGAAACAAAATGGTGGCGCTCTAATTAAATTTCACAATCTAGAAATATTCAGTAAATTTTGATTTCTAGAGCATACAGATATGAATCACAAAAGTGAAGTAATGAAACAAGTAAATTCATTAAAAACAACAATCTTTTATGAGGAAAAAATTAAATAAAACTCCTAAATAAATAAAATAGCCCACAAGTCCATTCACAGCAAGTCCATTCACAGCAAGTCCATTAACAACAAGTCTATTCACAACAAGTCCATTCACAACAACAAGTCCAGTCACAACAACAAGTCCAGTCACAACAACAAGTCCATTCACAACAACAAGTCCATTCACAACAACAAGTCCATTCACAACAACAAGTCCATTCACAACAACAAGTCCATTCACAACAACAAGTCCATTCACAACAAGTCCATTCACAACAAGTCCATTCACAACAAGTCCATTAACAACAAGTCCATTAACAACAAGTCCATTTATAACAAGTCCATTCACAACAAGTCCATTAACAACAAGTCCATTCACAACAAGTCCATTCACAACAAGTCCATTCACAACAAGTCCATTAACAACAAGTCCATTCACAACGAGTCCATTCACAACGAGTCCATTCACAACGAGTCCATTCACAACAAGTCCATTCACAACAAGTCCATTTACAACAAGTCCATTCACAACAAGTCCATTCACAACAAGGCTTATTCACAACAAGTCCATTCACAACAAGTCCATTCACAACAAGTCCATTCATAACAAGTCCATTCACAACAGGTCCATTCACAACAAGTCCATTCACAACAAGTCCATTCACAACAAGTCCATTCACAACAAGTCCTTTCACAACGAGTCCTTTCACAACGAGTCCTTTCACAACGAGTCCTTTCACAACAAGTCCATTCACAACAAGTCCATTACCAACAAGTCCATTCACAACAAGTCCATTAACAACAAGTCCATTCACAACAAGTCCATTAACAACAAGTCCATTCACAACAACAAGTCCATTCACAACAACAAGTCCATTCACAACAACAAGTCCATTCACAACAACAAGTCCATTCACAACAACAAGTCCATTTACCACAAGTCCATTCACAACAACAAGTCCATTCACAACAAGTCCATTCACAACAAGTCCATTCACAACAAGTCCATTCACAACAAGTCCATTCACAACAAGTCCATTCACAACAACAAGTCCATTTACCACAAGTCCATTCACAACAACAAGTCCATTCACAACACTCAAGTTGCAGAAAAACACGTGCTGTCACGACATGGCTCTATTACGTATCGATTTTCAATGAGAAAAATATCGCTATATATTGGTATATCGCTATACTTTTTAAGAAAACTGACTCACGACACTAACGTGACTTAATTTATGATGACCTCAAAAAAATGATTTGCAAATCTAGCAGACAACATGCATGATCGCGTGACTATTACATTCATCACGTGTCACACGTGTTTGGTAATTCAGCCAATGTGACCATGAATCATCGAAGCTCGAGGCATGTTCTGAACCAATTTTTCGTTCTTTTTGCCAAGTTACATACATCGGAGCGTGCACAGCGTGGGGTAATAGGTACACAATTTTTTTTTTTTTTTTTTTTTGACGATATTTTTGTATGTTTTTAATGGCCTAAACTTGAACTTGAAGTAGCCTAGCCTGGCTGCGCAAAAATTTCTCAGTTGAGTACTAGTTTTTTTTAATCGCGATATGTTGCGAGCATATTTTATGTCGTGGGGAAAGAGATTTCGCAATCATAGACATGTCATGATAGTACTAATAACAAGTATAATATATAGCAAGAAACTATAAAACAAAAACATAATTAAGGGAGATCATTGAAAGCCAGTCATCAGATAACTTTTACATGTTATTAATTGACCCCAAAAGTAAATGTCAAATGAATATTCATAAAATTTCAAATTAAAATGATTAGTAAATTATCATGAAGACCATGTAACAAAAGAACGCAATCACTTGAATTTCTGATCTTATCACCCCTTAGCACACCATCATATGACTCATATACATTACTTCTATAGATAACACATTGCAGGTCATAGTTTAATTAACCTATGACCTTCCACAAAAATCTAGGTCACTGGTTTTATCAATGTGGATCCATCAAACCATGGCTTTTTATTATTTCAATGTAATAAGAAATTTAGGGCAAAATTATTGTGAAAAACCTTTGTTTTCCAAGTAGATTCATGTTAAAATTTGTTAGAAGTGTCACATGGCCTACGACCCAATGGAAAACAGGTCTTGTTTTCCCGAGGGTAAGGACAGTGAAATGTGGGTCACATGTTCAGGTTATGCTATTGTATAGACAGTAGTCTTTCTTATAATCCTTTTAGAAGCATCATAGCTCTGTAATAGAGTATCTGACCCGTATTAAGCTTGGGTGATATATCAATATTTTGATATTGACCCTTATCGATATGGTCGATATTGAGTTCAAGGGTCATATTGATATATCGATATTATATTTTCAATGGTAATACACAATACATGAACTAATAAAAAGGTGATACACAGTGATTTACAGGCAGACTGATAAACAGGCATGGATACAACACATTTTTTATGTTCTTATGCTGATTGTAACCTTAACTTTTCTATGTTTGTATTTTGAGAAAGAAATCATGTATAGGACATTTTTAAAGCATAATGGGTGTTTATTTGATGATTTATGATTTTGCAATGATCTATGTTAATTTGTACAACAATTCTGACTGTACTTTTTGTGCTGAGACGAGATTACCTTGCACAGAATAGTAACTATGACTTATGTATAATGCCATATAATTTGCATATCAATATTTCAATAATATTGATATTCTTCAGGTGATATATCGATATTGCAAAACAATCAATATTGCCCAAGCTTAACTGGTAGTCCAATAGTACAGAATAGTAACTATGACTTATGTATAATGCCATATAATTTGCATATCGATATTTCAATAATATTGATATTTTTCAGGTGATTTATCGATATTGCATAACGATCAATATTGCCCAAGCTGAATCGGTAATCCAATAGTACTACTGGGTTCGATTCTAGCTCTAGATACCATCTAATGCTCTTTAGCAAGACACTTCCCTTCCAATCACTTCAGCCCACTCAGCTGTAAAATGGGTACCAGTTTGTAGGGGTGTTCACCTACGATTTACTGGCATCCTATACAGAAGGATTCATGTAATCTCATCTGCTATCACCAAGCAACTGAGATAAGCACTTGAGCTACATGGACCATCACAGTTTCAAAGGATTTAACAACTGTAACCCTTCCAGGCATCAAACAACATTTATCTGATGATACAAGAGGTCTTGTGCAATGTGAGCTATCTGGTATGACAAACTTTGTAAACAAATAATTATTGTCTTATTCATGAATGCAGACCTGCCAACCTTTAGGATCACCAAACTGTATTCTGGAACTACAAAAGTTGTATTTTTGATAAAAATAACTGTACTCTTCAAACAAAATGTACAAAACAAAGGTTTACTGTGGCTGAAAAAAATTACAACTGTATTTTCAGTTTCTCTTGTTGTACGAATCTGAATCGGTTAAGTCGGCAAAATCAATCCTTAAAGAGGACATGAACGCCAAACGAGCGTAAAAAGTATGAGTAAAAAAAGAAAGAAAAAAAAAAAATATTATAAAAATAAATAAATCGTATTCTGGTGCCAAAAAACGTACAATCGTATTTTCAACATTTTCCCGTATTAAATACGGCAAAATCGCACTAGTTGGCAGGTCTGTGAATGCATCCCTGTAAAACTTTACATCCATTACATACAAAAAGCTAATTTGGTCTTACCTTAGGTGTGAAGCGATGGAACTCTGACATCCAATTGGGCAAGGTGGAGAGGGGGGCGCAGATGAGGAAGGGGCCAGGCACACCCATCTTTATAATGTGGGCAAAGAGAGCAATAACTTGTACTGTTTTTCCGAGACCCATTTCATCTGCTAAAATACCATTGACACCATTTTCATACAGCACCTGTTGAGAGGATAGTTGCACAGAATAAGATAAAGCATTTTTAACATACAAAGTGGGAGGCATTATCCACAGTTAGTTCATTAACTGCCTTAGTATTGAAAAATAATTAGTACTTTTTCCCCTTTGGACAAGGCCCTCCTTTCCAAATTCATTATGAAAGGAGACATAACGTCTGATGAAATCCTTATTTCATATGATAGAAGATTCAATCTTAAAGGACAATGGAATTTAAGATATGTGAAAGAGCATGAAAATCTGAGTAAAATAGGTTTTAGAATTTGTAAAAAGCTTATTTAGTTTTAAAGTAATGATCGAACAAAGTTTCAAAATTTGTTAATATGTGCAGAATGTGTGATGTAGTAAGAGGAACACATCTCAAAATCTTTAGGTAATTCTTTTAATTCTGTTCTTCAAATTCAGCTACTTGTGAATTTTAGAATGTCTATTCTAGATACATGATGATTCAGGGCATGACTAAGTTCAAAAAATTTCCATCATTGATGTCACAGATCATTGTGCAATAACAGCTAAAAATTAAAAAAGGCTGTAAATAGATCAATTTCTAACTAATTCTGATGAAAATATTTGCTGTTTTAATGGTTTATATCATATTTTCAACAAATTAAGCCCATGTTACCTCTAGATGTCCATAGTCCTTTAACTAACTACCAAAATCAGCAAGTCAAAATCTTATTCCCACTTTAAGTTATTCATGTTTGAAGTCAACATTGAGGTTGCCATTTTGTTCAATTCTGTTATGAAATCCTGTGCATGATGCCATTATTTCCCAACATGGACATAGAGCTTAGAATGTATTTCTATGCATGTGATTTAAGTTTTTATTCCAAAAATAATGTGACACAAAGTTTTAAGAGCATGTTTTGATAATTTCATGTATGCAGAAAAATGTCCTTGACCCTTACAATGTTTTGTCATAAGCTAGAAAACTTAAGACGCATTAGAGAGAAATGCAAGGCATTCCAACATCCTGATGACATCACTTCCTGCATGTTTCAAAATAAAAATGGCAGCTTCCATTATAGTAGAATTGTCTACCTACTGTGATGTAGTGGTTATCATATATGTCTACAGACCACGAGGCCCTGGGTTCAAACCTGGGTTGGGTAGACACGCCAGTGCACCACAACTGGTTATCAGAGGCCGTAGACATTGACTTGGTTGTCAATGTCATGTCTGTCCGTACGTCGTACCTGTGTTCTCGTCCCGGTCATATTAAGTGTTTCGTGATAGCATTGTTACTAATCATAACCGAATATGCAGACAACAACCTCGTCATTGCATTTGTGTGTTCACTCGTTGTCGTGTAGTAGCATCAAAGGTTGAAATAATTACAAAAAAATGTGTTAAAATGGAAAGTATAACACTTGGTTAGATGATTGGTTATTTTGAATGAAAACTGCCCCCATCCTAAAGCATGTCACACGACAACACAAACCAACACTGTTAAAGGTATTTAATACACACAACAGCACCAAAAAAATGTTGTGGGGGAAAAACAATACACAAACAGCTAGCATGGAACTAACAATTTGCCCATTGAAATCTGTAATAAAAGAGTTCAGTTCGAGGGTTTTTTCATACCAGAAAGTGACAGATTTTGTTATCTTTTCTGAAAAGTACTTTTTACTATCTGTCGATGAGGGTAATTTCAATAGCTTTGTTTGTTTTTTTACGCCGAAGTGAAAAGTTTAAGGTGTCGTGCACCCTCAAATTTCGGTGTGAATCCATGGTAAATTAGTTCCCCATGAAAGTTTCTAAAGCAGATCTTGTCCAGTTTGGACATGCATAATTAAGACCTATCACTTCTCTATCATCCTAGAAATTTGCAACTTGAAATGAAATGGGACCTCCCAAAAAGAGCTGGGGGTTCTCATTTTGGGCTGGCGTAGTAATATTTAATTAGTTCTAAGCAACCTATACAGTTTCAATGACAAATGGTACATTACAAGCGAAAAACAGTATCTTGACAACAAATGTACATCGTGGTTAACAAACCAATTTATCTGGAAAGAAATGGTACCAACCTTTAGCCACTCCATGCCTTCAATCTGATAAGGCCGAAGAACTCCACCGCTGAACAAATCAGGTTGTTTGTCCGAAGCCGCTTCTCCGTTAATAATTCGGCTGAAGGTATCTGGTAACTCGTCTTCTCCACTTCCGCATCCTTGGGAGAAAATACATAATAATGAACCTTGTTGTACTCAAGATTGTTATTAACTGGTGCTGTCACGATATGGTTGTATTACGTATCAATTATTGTGGAGAAAAATATTGTGGTATATTGCAATATTTTTCAAGAGAAGTGACTCACAACACAAATTTGTAATAACACTAGACTAGGCCTACTTCTTTTATGTATACACGATTGCATAATCATGAATGTAAGGAAAACTGATTTCCAGATCTAGCAGACCACATGATCGCGTGACTATTACGTTCAAGATTTCATCACGCAGCATACACATGTTTGGTACTTCAGCCAACGTGACGTGACCATGAATCATCGAAGTAAGAGGTATGTTCTAGGCCAATTTTTCGTTCTTTTTGACAACTTACATCAAAGCATGCCAGTGTGGGGTGAAGGAGCACGATTTTGAATTAGTTTTTTTTTATGTTTCATAATATTTTTGCACATTTTAAAAGTTGATTCAGAAATGATCATGGCCTAAACTTTGACTTTTAGATTTGCTACCGTAACGTTACAACCATAACGTATGAAGTAACCTAGGCAAGTTGCGCGAAAATTTCTTAGTTTTGTATTAGTTTTTGGTATCGCGATGTGTGTTAAGAAGCATAAATCATGTTGTAGGAAGAGATACCACGATACTTGCCATATCATAACAACCATTTTAAACTTAGGCTTGGTTCTTAATTCCTTACAGATGGTATCCATGGGCTGGTTTGAACCTCAGACATGAAGAACATTCTTTCCTGCGCTCCAAAAAATTGAGGGCGAATTAATTTGTTTGGAGTCTCTGGAATATTTGAACACTTTTTATTGCGAGTCAATTAGAAAATTTCCCACGGTTTTGAATAAAGGTGTCAAAAATCTTCCCATGCAAAATTGTGACAAAATAATATTAATGTAGTGAATATATCTTTTGCAATTTAATGTACTTTTCATCACACAATTACATGGGGGACGTTTTTTGAGCACATATGTACAACATACTGTTGTTTACTTAAAAAATCTATAAAAAAAGGAAACCATTAAAAAAAAAAAAAGTTTAATGATTGATTTTTTCTTCCTGCAAATTCCAGGTTTTCCGCGTTTACAACCACAGAACTGTAGGTTTTTTCCAGCTCCGCTTTTCGTGCACACGAGAGTAATAAAAACTTTACGTGCGTATTTTCAAATTAACAGTAATTATTTATAATGAATAGTCAATGGCCTGAGTATCAAATTTTAAATGGTGTGAATTCAAAGTTTCAAAAATAGCCACGAAAGATGCCCTCACTTCTTAACCAAGATCTCTTTAAAAAAATAATAGGAATCTCATAAGTTTTGGAGACCCACTGCAGATGGAACGTGGGACAAATGATAGGAATGCTGAAGCTTTACTGTACTGCTGTGGATTATGTTTAGTTGCACTTCAACAGCTGAGGTGCCAGATGGGTTTAAACTCAAATTTACCAAAATTGATGGTGCAAATGGAATAAGAGAGAGCGCTGAGAATTTATGACACCATCTGTAAGTGGTTTAGTGTGTATTATAGAGCGCTAAGAACTTGACATCTGTCAGTGGTTCAGTGTGTTGAGGATGAGAGAGCTGTAGCCTAATTTCAAGCAGCTTGAGAACCTGTAGTTCATTCCTCTCTAATCCAAATTTAGAAACTGACATTGCCATCTTCAGACATGTGAGAGACAAATGATACAAATAGAGGAAATGGAAGGGGGAACGACTGCTCCTGCATCATGGGGGGTCCAGGAACCCGCCTAAGGGATTTACATGCCTGCATATTATTATATATACCGTTCCCACAAGCGGGATGAAAATGACAAACAGTCGCACTGAATATTAACTAACCTTGTCAGTTGGTTTTTGATCCACAGTTTCAGCTGCTTTACAATCTTTATCCTGAGATGTGACGGTCTCTTTGTCAGACTTCTGCTTCTTTGCAGCCAACGTCTGTGAAAAGAGAAGAAAGAAAATAAGGCTTCACTGAAACCAGGTGTTAAAGTTTTATACTACCAGACATGTAAGTGAGGTATATAAAAAAAAAAAAAACTGAAAATAAAGATCAAGTTAAGTGCGAGAACACGTGCTTTGCTGGAATCCATGCGGCATGGGGTCTAGGGGTCCACTTGAGGGTAAAATACACTGTGTACGTTCAAATAAATCATTACAAAAATTCAAAAAATTTAAAGTTATAAGAATAACAGTACGTGTAATGTATAGTATGTAGCGTTTAGGCTAACATACTTGTAAATCAATGATGGTAAACAATACTTAAATCACTCCAACCTTCCAGGAACAGCAGTTTTGTCCTCTCTCTTTTATCATCTGTTTGTGCAAGGCTCCCGAGACATGTTGGTGAAAAGATCTCCACCCCCAACCTCTGTAATTTATTCATTTCCGGCATGCTGCACAATAAGCTTTTCCAGGTGTCCGTCAAGCTTGTTGATTAACTCTTGCACTTTGACACCATCAATTTTCCTGTCAACCCAGTCCCATCTCCATGGATTTCTCACGCATTTATCAAGTTCCAATATACTAATACCCTTTCTTTAGAAAGTTTGTGGATTTGGAATCCATTATGATGGAATAATTGCGATGAATTTCTTTCAGGTTCACACGGTGCGATTTGATCCGTAAAATTTGTATGCACGTTTATACACACACACTGTACTCTACTATACAGTGTTGGTATTAAAATAACAGCGCATTGTAGGTATAGGGCCTACGGCCGGCTTGTACAGGATCGATAAACAAACCTGCTTCATTAGTGACGTCTCACAATGCTGATTACTGATTGGCTGTAAATACCTTTAGGATTATTTATTGAGTTTTGCTAAAAGTTACGACAGTATATTTAAAGTATACTTTACCCAAAAGATTAGTGGAGCGAAATAGCAGAAAACTTTATAACTAGCGGAATTTTACGACTGAAATCCGATAAATAGCGAAAGTCTCACATGTATGATGATAAATTTAAAAAACATATATCTGCCTCGATGGCCACACTACCAGAGGAGTTTTTCAATTTTGGGAGGGCACTTCTCCTCTCAGAAGAGGGTACTTTTACAAAACAGAGGTGTTGGAGGAGGGGTATATATCCCAGTTCCACCACGTCAATCCCTAACTTCCTTAGACTTTACCAGCTAATTTGTAAACTTATAGTGCAGCCGATGCACTTATTTCGTAACTCAGATACGTTAAATTGTGAAAGAGTTGCACAACCCTAATCTAACTCTGCTAACAAAAATAAGATATCAACATTATTTAAAGGTGACATGAACTCCGACTGCTACCAAAATAAGATAACAACATTATTTATAGGGGACATAGTCTAATACAATCATTATTTCAGATGGTAGAGGATAAAAATCTAGATCAACTACCAAAAACAGCAAGTCAAAATCTTATTTCTATCTTAAGTTATTCATGTTTGAAGCCAACACGTGGAGGCTGCCATTTTGTCCAATTCTGTATCAAAATCATGGAGGCTGCCATTTTGTTCAATTCTGTATCAAATTCTTGTGCATGATGACATTACTTTCCCAAGAAGGACATAAGGATTATAATGTATTTCTTTATAAATTAGATGTTTAAGTTTTTATTGCAAAATGATGTGACACAAAGTTTTAACAGCATCTTTTGATAATTGCATGTATACACAAAAATTTCCTTGACCCTTACAAAAGGAAAAGCTTTTCATAAGCTAGAAATTTTGAGAGAAATTAAAAAGAAATACAAAGCATTTCAGCATCCTGTTTGGTTGATGACATCGTTTCTTGCATGTTTTAAAAACAAAATGGCAGCTCCCATAGTAGTAGCATTGAAGTTTTTAGTAATTAAAAAATTAAAATAAATTGCTATATTTCTCTGACGTATCATATGAACTAAGGATTATGTAAGCATTTATGTTGCAGCATTTATGTCTCCTTTAAGCATAATTGTGTGCTGGTAAGTACTGGTTGCAGCCTTTGTCTCCTTTAAGCATAGTTGTGTGCTGGTAGGTACTGGTTGCAACCTTTATGTCTCCTTTAAGCATAGTTGTGTGCTGGTAGATACTGGTTGCAGCCTTTATGCATAGTTGTGTGGTGGAAGGTACTGGTTGCAGCCTTTATGTCTCCTTTAAGCATAGTTGTGTGTGGTAGGTACTGGTTGCAGCCTTTGGGCATAGTTGTGTGCTAGTAGGTACTGGTTGCAGCGTTTGTCTTCTTTAAGCATAGTTGTGTGCTGGTGGGTACTGGTTGCAGCCTTTATGCATAGTTGTGTGCTGGAAGGTACTGGTTGCAGCCTTTATGTCTCCTTTAAGCATAGTTGTGTGCTGGTAGATACTGGTTGCAGCCTTTGTCTCCTGTAAGTATAGTTGTGTGCTGGTAGGTACTGGTTGCAGCCTTTATGTCTCCTTTAAGCATAGTTGTGTGGTGGTAGGTACTGGTTGCAGCCTTTATTTGTCCTTTAAGCATAGTTGTGTGCTGGTAGGTACTGGTTGTTATGGTACAAGCACGCTAAGGTCATGAACTCCAGGGTCATCTGTACAAATGATGAAAGATCACTCCAAAGCCCTAATGATCTTTCGTCATTCTTGTTCCATCTTAAATATAAACACGCTAAACTTTCAGACAAGTTTTTTTTTTTTAAACAAAACTGCCAGACAGACAAATATTGTGCATTGAAGTCCATTTTTGTTGCCATTTTGTTAAAACCTAGATAGGTTTTTATTTTATTTGTAGTCTATTACTATCATATGTTCTTTTTAAATCATAACTTAAAAGTACTTAGAAGTTATTTTACCTTTTATGTATTGTTCTTAACCCCTTTTAGTTTTTCTCTAATTTTACTTATATTAAATCTTATTACTTTATATATATTTTTTGCTGCATGTTTGAATTACAATAAGTATTTTAGAGCTAATTTTCTTATCTTTTATTTTTATTAGATAATCATGTAATATCTTATTTGTACAACGCCAACAATTATTTCCATAGATTTTGGCGCTATATAAATTGTAATAATAATAAATAATAATAATAATAATAGAAGTAAGTCAGCCAGAGTTCAACCTGAAGGCCACCGCACATTGCAATTATTGTTGTCCAGAAGAAAACGTAAGGTTGCCATAATATTTCTCTATGCATAGGTTTAATACAAACTATGCCACAAAAATTTGTTTGTCCGACAGGTATGACTTGGCTCAAATTATAGTTGCATAGATATAAATTTTAATTGTCCCAGGTAGCTAGAAAAGTGGTTTGTCGATCCCTATAGTAATTTCTCAACCAGTTGTCAGTCACCTCTTTGTCAAGATAATCTTCCAGGGCGTATGTTTCTCCAACTTTCCTCTTGCTTCCTTTCTTCTTCTGCGTCTTCACTGGAATAATGTTTTCTTCAGAAATTAAAAAAAAAAGAAAAAAAAAAACAAATCAAAAAATTGTCGAAGCCATCATCAAACAGTGGCTAATAAAGAGAGCATGAAGCACTTCAAACGATCATCATTCAAACATGTTTTTGCTCATTTTAGATGCTCTGGGCACAACTTAAAAATTGAAGAAAGTAGAAAAGAAAAACTCCCAGAGATTGTTGTATATGTCCTCTATGTGATAGCATAAATGTCAAAGATGAATTTTATTTTCTAGCACTTTGCACTAGTTATAATAATTTAAGAAACAAGCTCTTGCCTAATCTTGCACTACATCCTACATTTCATAATTTTGTAACACTCCTAAAAGCAAGAAAAGTATCGGATATTGCAAAAAAATTTTACAGGCTCTGAAATTTAGAAGCAATTGTTTTAAAGAATAAACAATCTTGTATATTTTTCTTTGTTTTGTAATTCTGCTCTTAATTGATGTATGCCAATATGTTGTTATCATGTTATGGGCTAGAGGCCTCAAGCAGACAGAATAAATTACAAATTACAAATCATTCAAACAATGCAGAATCAGTGTAATATTTCTACATCAATGTTACAATACATTACATTCCAAATTGAACTTTATCTAGATATGTTACCAAGATCACTATAATCGGTTTGCCAGTCATATCGGGTTGATTACAACTAATCGGCAGCATAATTGGGTTCAGTGAAATGCCCGTGGATTGCTGATCCAATTATTGCATTTTTTTTTTCTTCTTCTGTTATTAATAAATTCATCTTAAATCTTTTTCAAATGTTAAAACATAAAAAGCTGAGAAATAAAAAAGCAAAAATATTATGTTGAATACGAAAAATGTTTTTTGCCTTTTTCGTTTTACTTTTTAACTATATTCTCCTCATTATTATCTTATACCTCCATGTTCAGTTAATTAATTATCTATGATCACTTGCACTGCCCACAGAATGTTTATGACGATTACTACTATCATGAAAAGTAATCGGAAATCGGTTATTGTCAGAACTCATTACAGTGTAATCGTCGGAACAATAAAACTAATTAATATACATTACCTTGAGAGTTGTTCTTCACCTTTGCTTTGGTTCTTCTGCTCCTGGTTTTCACGTTGATTTGATCGTCTGATTCTGATGAAAGACTTTCTGATAACACAATACAAAAGAGGTAAGACAAGTCAGGACTCGCAATGATTAAATTGCTTATAAATACGAGTAAGTGGGCACACTGACATCACCATTGGTCAAGGAATGGTAAATTACGTGTACGGAAACCTCTGCACTTGGGTGTTTCTGTGTTAGCGTCTTTCAAAAAAAGAACTGTCGGAAAGACGGTATGCAAAGCTAGTGTAAAGAATGGGCTTAATGAGGGAAGTATTTACAGAAATGGGGTAGCAGGGGCAAATAATTTCAAATTACTTGAGCTTTGAAAGACACACTTACATTTTCATTGTTCAATTTTCACAACATTTTACCACAAGCTTCAAAATATCTTTTAAGTTTTCCCAGATATTTTAAAAAAGAAAAGAAAAAAGCTCAAGGTTATATGTACCTCACCCAGTAACTCAGAAAACATGTAAAACTTAGCAGTCTTTTTTTAACTACAACACCTCTTTTAGTTTGATCAATTGAACAACAAAGAAAGTAGAGGTCCAACTTGCCAATGTCAATGAAAGAATGCCATTCAACCCCGTTTCCAACCTGTACCCTTCCCCAGCCCCTACACATTCCCAGAACTACATCCTGGATTGTAATACAACTTCCAATTTAAGAAAATATGTGTGTTAAGCAAAGTCAAGCAGCATGAAAAATGTACAATAACATTAAAACAAAATTAGGCAAAACAATATTGCTTAATGTATGACAAACTAGACATTGCAAACAATACAACTAATAATGCATATTCCAGACTGTCTCAAATGTCATTCCACGTCTATACTCCATGCAATCACACCTAAAAACCAGATACTTTGTCATTCCACCACTTGCATTACCCACATGCCATCACAACTGATATCCAGGTGACACCCCGTCACATGCCAATCAACCCTGTCCCACATGTCAAACCACCCTGCTACATATGCCAACCCACCCTGTTCCACATGCTAACCCACCCTGTTCCACATGCCAACCCATCCCATCCCACCCTCTTCTACATGCCTATCCACCCTCCTGTCCAACATGCCAACGCATCCTAACCCACATGCTTTTGACTGAAAATCGTAGCAAGGGTAAAAGAATAGCTCTACTATTCTTCAAATAGTTGAGCTTAAAACAAGATGAACATTGCAAAAAAAACCCCATTATTTATGGTTTCTTGAACATTTTTTTTTGTTTTAGCCATTTTTATTTAAAAATAACAACTAGAATTATAGCATTCTGCAAAGCGCATACCTCCGCCCTTCTTCTTCATTCCCCACCAGAGGCAATCTACCTCAGAAACCCTTGACCCACCAAGTTGTAACTACAAACAATCTATTTCTCACTGTAGATCTGTATTGCCATTTACATTTCAAACACTTGAGGATCATCACTTGTGATCAGTTTTTAGTGTAAATCAGGCTAAGCATTTATTGTTTGAGCTCTATACAGGGTAGATTCACATTCCATCATTTTCATTCATGGCAAAAACCAATTGTTTTGATTTCATTGATGCCAGAGACCACTTCACTTTACTTTCCTTCGAGTCCAGAAAATTCATTGTATGACTATTCTTTCATAGTATGAGTTCATTGTTCACCACATTCCATTAGAAAGTTTTAACTAAGTGATGACAAATCTTGCCTAAAATATCTTCACCCTTCCATTTTTACCCTTCCCCTATTCCAATACATGTACCTCCCAAATTTTTAATCACGTCTTCCTAAAGCAGAAACAAAACAACACCAAATTTGATCTAAATCCAGTCATCAGTTCTTCAGATATCTTAATGACGGACAAAATGTCCCCACCCATTTGTACTCTTCCCCTATTCCAATATAGCTCAAGTTTTAAACACCTCTTTCTAAAGCAGTAACAAAACCACACACCAAATTTAATCAAAATCCAGTGACAACTTCTTGAGATATGACGATGACAAACAAACTCACCCTAAAACATCCTCACCCCCCCCCCTTTTTTTTGCCCTTCCCCTGTTCCAAAATGTCCCAAATTTTAAGCACCTATTTCTAAAGCAGTAACAAAACCACACCAAATTTGATCCAAATCCAATCATGTTCTTGAGATATCATCAGTCCTTAAGATATCATCAGTCCTTAAGATATCATCAGTCCTTGAGATATCATCAGTCTTTGAGATATCTTTATGACAAACAAACAAACAAACGCAGGTGAAAACATATCCTCCATCCAACTTTGTTGGCGGAGGTAATTACATTTTTATAAATCCTATTTTTTTGTATTGAAGGAAGAAATTAATTACACAGAATTTGAAGGAAGAAATTGGTATATGGTGGTAGACTTAAAAGGAACAGTGTTTCACTGGCAAAATTGTGATATCAAGATAATTGTGGTATATCGTGGTACAGTTAAAAGGTACCGAGTTTTACTGGGAAAATTGTGATATCAAGATTATCGTGGTACATCGTGGTACAGTTAAAGTTAAAAGGTACAGTTTCACTGGGAAAATTGTGATATCAAAATTATTGTGGTATATCGTGGTACACTTAAAAGGTACAGAGTTTCATTGGCAAAATTGTGATATCAAGATTATTGTGGTATGTCGTGGTACAGTTAAAAGGTACTGAGTCTCACTAGCAAAATTGTGATATCAAGATTATCGTGGTACACTTAAAAGGTACAGTTTCACTGGCAAAATTGTGATATCAAGATTATCATGGTATATTGTGGTACAGTTAAAAGGTATCGAGTTTCACTGGGAAAACTGTGATATCGAGATTATCGTGGTATATCGTGGTAGACCTTAAAGGCACCTTAACTGCTATTCTGCTCCTTTAACATTCATCTTGAGCTACGAGTGTTCTTTTCTTGAGCATTCTTTTACCCTTCGAATCAACTAGTAAAATAATATCTGAAATGATAATAATAATAAAGACGTACCTTGACTGCTATTCTCCTCCTTCGAGCTGCTCTTCTTGTCTTGAGACTTCTTGGCCGCCTCCTCCTGCTCTTTCTTTTTCTTCTGTCTCTCAAGCTTCTTCTGCTCCAACTGGTGCTGCTGCTCCATCTTGTTCAGAAGAAAGTTTGCGTAAATGCTACTCTTCTGCAGCAGATGCTGCAAGCGTTTGTAACGCTGATCAGCAAGCTCCGTCTCAAACTTTTCTTTTGTCTAAAAATACCCAAAGAATTGTATTGAGTTGCATGAAAAGAATTCATACGATGTCATTTCCTATTTTAGAATTGTATTGAGTTGCATGAAAAGAATTTATTCGATGTCATTTCCTATTTTAGAATTGTATTGAGTTGCATAAAAAGAATTTATTCGATGTCATTTCCTATTTTTAGAATTGTATTGAGTTGCATGAAAAGAATTCATACGATGTCATTTCCTATTTTAGAATTGTATTAAGTTGCATGAAAGAATTTATACGATGTCATTTCCATTTTAGAATTGTATTGAGTTGCATAAAAAGAATTTATACGATGTCATTTCCTATTTTAGAGATGTATTGAGTTGCATGAAAAGAATTTATACGATGTCATTTCTTATTTTAGAGATGTATTGAGTTGCATGAAAAGAATTTATACGATGTCATTTCCTATTTTAGAGTTGTATTGAGTTGCATAAAAAGAATTTATTCGATGTCATTTCCTATTTTTAGAATTGTATTGAGTTGCATGAAAAGAATTCATACGATGTCATTTCCTATTTTAGAATTGTATTAAGTTGCATGAAAAGAATTTATACGATGTCATTTCCATTTTAGAATTGTATTGAGTTGCATAAAAAGAATTTATACGATGTCATTTCCTATTTTAGAGATGTATTGAGTTGCATGAAAAGAATTTATACGATGTCATTTCTTATTTTAGAGATGTATTGAGTTGCATGAAAAGAATTTATACGATGTCATTTCCTATTTTAGAATTGTATTGAGTTGCATGAAAAGAATTCATACGATGTCATTTCCTATTTTAGAATTGTATTGAGTTGCATAAAAGAATTTATTCGATGTCATTTCCTATTTTAGAATTGTATTGAGTTGCATGAAAAGAATTCATACGATGTCATTTCCTATTTTAGAATTGTATTAAGTTGCATGAAACGAATTTATACGATGTCATTTCCATTTTAGAATTGTATTGAGTTGCATAAAAGAATTTATACGATGTCATTTCCTATTTTAGAGATGTATTGAGTTGCATGAAAAGAATTTATACGATGTCATTTCTTATTTTAGAGATGTATTGAGTTGCATGAAAAGAATTTATACGATGTCATTTCCTATTTTAGAGTTGTATTGAGTTGCATAAAAGAATTTATTCGATGTCATTTCCTATTTTTAGAATTGTATTGAGTTGCATGAAAAGAATTCATACGATGTCATTTCCTATTTTAGAATTGTATTAAGTTGCATGAAACGAATTTATACGATGTCATTTCCATTTTAGAATTGTATTGAGTTGCATAAAAAGAATTTATACGATGTCATTTCCTATTTTAGAGATGTATTGAGTTGCATGAAAAGAATTTATACGATGTCATTTCTTATTTTAGAGATGTATTGAGTTGCATGAAAAGAATTTATACGATGTCATTTCCTATTTTTGAATTGTATTGAGTTGCATGAAAAGAATTCATACGATGTCATTTCCTATTTTAGAATTGTATTGAGTTGCATGAAAAGAATTTATACGATGTCATTTCCTATTTTAGAATTGTATTGAGTTGCATGAAAAGAATTCATACGATGTCATTTCCTATTTTAGAGATGTATTGAGTTGCATGAAAAGAATTTATACGATGTCATTTCCTATTTTAGAATTGTATTGAGTTGCATGAAAAGAATTCATCGATGTCATTTCCTATTTTAGAATTGTATTGAGTTGCATGAAAAGAATTCATGCGATGTCATTTCCTATTTTAGAATTGTATTGAGTTGCATGAAAAGAATTTATACGATGTCATTTCCTATTTTAGAATTGTATTGAGTTGCATGAAAAGAATTTATACGATGTCATTTCCTATTTTAGAATTGTATTGAGTTGCATGAAAAGAATCTATACGATGTCATTTCCTATTTTAGAGATGTATTGAGTTGCATGAAAAGAATTCATACGATGTCATTTCCTATTTCAGAATTGTATTGAGTTGCATGAAAAGAATTCATACGATGTCATTTCCTATTTCAGAATTGTATTGAGTTGCATGAAAAGAATTCATACGATGTCATTTCCTATTTTAGAATTGTATTAAGTTGCATGAAAAGAATTTATACGATGTCATTTCCTATTTTAGAAATGTATTGAGTTGCATGAAAAGAATTCATACGATGTCATTTCCTATTTTAGAGATGTATTGAGTTGCATGAAAAGAATCTATACGATGTCATTTCCTATTTTAGAATTGTATTGAGTTGCATGAAAAGAATTTATACGATGTCATTTCCTATTTTAGAATTGTATTGAGTTGCATGAAAAGAATTTATAGGATGTCATTTCCTATTTTAGAATTGTATTGAGTTGCATGAAAAGAATTTATACGATGTCATTTCCTATTTTAGAATTGTATTGAGTTGCATGAAAAGAATTTATACGATGTCATTTCCTATTTTAGAATTGTATTGAGTTGCATGAAAAGAATTCATACGATGTCATTTCCTATTTTAGAATTGTATTGAGTTGCATGGAAAGAATTCATACGATGTCATTTCCTATTTTAGAATTGTATTGAGTTGCATGAAAAGAATTCATACGATGTCATTTCCTATTTTAGAATTGTATTGAGTTGCATGGAAAGAATTCATACGATGTCATTTCCTATTTTAGAATTGTATTGAGTTGCATGAAAAGAATTCATACGATGTCATTTCCTATTTTAGAGATGTATTGAGTTGCATGAAAAGAATCTATACGATGTCATTTCCTATTTTAGAATTGTATTGAGTTGCATGAAAAGAATCTATACGATGTCATTTCCTATTTTAGAATTGTATTGAGTTGCATGAAAAGAATTCATACGATGTCATTTCCTATTTCAGAATTGTATTGAGTTGCATGAAAAGAATTCATACGATGTCATTTCCTATTTCAGAATTGTATTGAGTTGCATAAAAAGAATTTATTCGATGTCATTTCCTATTTTAGAATTGTATTGAGTTGCATGAAAAGAATTCATACGATGTCATTTCCTATTTTAGAATTGTATTAAGTTGCATGAAACGAATTTATACGATGTCATTTCCATTTTAGAATTGTATTGAGTTGCATAAAAAGAATTTATACGATGTCATTTCCTATTTTAGAGATGTATTGAGTTGCATGAAAAGAATTTATACGATGTCATTTCTTATTTTAGAGATGTATTGAGTTGCATGAAAAGAATTTATACGATGTCATTTCCTATTTTTGAATTGTATTGAGTTGCATGAAAAGAATTCATACGATGTCATTTCCTATTTTAGAATTGTATTGAGTTGCATGAAAAGAATTTATACGATGTCATTTCCTATTTTAGAATTGTATTGAGTTGCATGAAAAGAATTCATACGATGTCATTTCCTATTTTAGAATTGTATTGAGTTGCATGAAAAGAATTCATACGATGTCATTTCCTATTTTAGAATTGTATTGAGTTGCATGGAAAGAATTCATACGATGTCATTTCCTATTTTAGAATTGTATTGAGTTGCATGAAAAGAATTCATACGATGTCATTTCCTATTTTAGAGATGTATTGAGTTGCATGAAAAGAATCTATACGATGTCATTTCCTATTTTAGAATTGTATTGAGTTGCATGAAAAGAATCTATACGATGTCATTTCCTATTTTAGAATTGTATTGAGTTGCATGAAAAGAATTCATACGATGTCATTTCCTATTTCAGAATTGTATTGAGTTGCATGAAAAGAATTCATACGATGTCATTTCCTATTTCAGAATTGTATTGAGTTGCATAAAAAGAATTTATTCGATGTCATTTCCTATTTTTAGAATTGTATTGAGTTGCATGAAAAGAATTCATACGATGTCATTTCCTATTTTAGAATTGTATTAAGTTGCATGAAACGAATTTATACGATGTCATTTCCATTTAGAATTGTATTGAGTTGCATAAAAAGAATTTATACGATGTCATTTCCTATTTTAGAGATGTATTGAGTTGCATGAAAAGAATTTATACGATGTCATTTCTTATTTTAGAGATGTATTGAGTTGCATGAAAAGAATTTATACGATGTCATTTCCTATTTTTGAATTGTATTGAGTTGCATGAAAAGAATTCATACGATGTCATTTCCTATTTTAGAATTGTATTGAGTTGCATGAAAAGAATTTATACGATGTCATTTCCTATTTTAGAATTGTATTGAGTTGCATGAAAAGAATTCATACGATGTCATTTCCTATTTTAGAGATGTATTGAGTTGCATGAAAAGAATTTATACGATGTCATTTCCTATTTTAGAATTGTATTGAGTTGCATGAAAAGAATTCATACGATGTCATTTCCTATTTTAGAATTGTATTGAGTTGCATGAAAAGAATTCATACGATGTCATTTCCTATTTTAGAATTGTATTGAGTTGCATGAAAAGAATTTATACGATGTCATTTCCTATTTTAGAATTGTATTGAGTTGCATGAAAAGAATTTATACGATGTCATTTCCTATTTTAGAATTGTATTGAGTTGCATGAAAAGAATCTATACGATGTCATTTCCTATTTTAGAGATGTATTGAGTTGCATGAAAAGAATTCATACGATGTCATTTCCTATTTCAGAATTGTATTGAGTTGCATGAAAAGAATTCATACGATGTCATTTCCTATTTCAGAATTGTATTGAGTTGCATGAAAAGAATTCATACGATGTCATTTCCTATTTTAGAATTGTATTAAGTTGCATGAAAAGAATTTATACGATGTCATTTCCTATTTTAGAAATGTATTGAGTTGCATGAAAAGAATTCATACGATGTCATTTCCTATTTTAGAGATGTATTGAGTTGCATGAAAAGAATCTATACGATGTCATTTCCTATTTTAGAATTGTATTGAGTTGCATGAAAAGAATTTATACGATGTCATT